>JAMKCH010040414.1:0-56226 GCA_023653785.1 Ophioderma brevispina
TGTTTGACGCATTCCTCTCAATGAAATACATGCAGCCTATATGCACTGTGTACTACCAAAATAGGAGTAAGCTTTTACGACGAGGTAAAGTCAAGTTGTACCTTTGAAAGAATGTAAAGTATATTATGGAAACCATAAGAGCGCGTGGGATTATTTTTCTGTGTGTAGATCAATGCCTGCAAAAAACTAATTTCATTCACCGTCTTTGTATTAATGTAAATTAACTTTCTTTTAAATTAAGCTTATTTAGTTCCTTAAGAATTTCAGCAAAAGAAAATGACAATGTGATATAAAATTCAATGTCTGGTTTAATTACAAAACTCAATAAAGTAAAACATGGAAAAGGTTAGATCGCGCATGTTTATTTCTCTGGGACTATTTTTAGGTGCGTGATGTGATTCGTCGAAAATGGACTACTTGGGTAGACTCTCGCACAGCCCACCAGGACCCCAGTCAATCTACGTTAAGCAGAGCACTAAGCATGATAACCGATGTACGTACAGCGCCTGCGTTCCGCGAAGAAGAGGACGCATATACTTTTGTCGTTTTGTCTATTTTATTTTGTGGTTCATTTGATTTTTTATGTTGTGCGTTAGTATTGATCACATGATTTAAGTGCATCAACAATTGAAAAGCGCAAATTTGAGAAATTTTGTAATCCCTTCTACTTTTTCAAATATTTTTATATCGCTATGTAATTTATCCAATATATTCTTATTACTCAAAATAGACTACATAATTTTAATAATGATAATAATAATAATAATGACAATTTAATTTTAGCGGAAATACAAGATACCTACTTATCTTTTCATCTAAGAAATCTTTCCGTGGCCCTCCCTATAGTAAGTAGCCTTGCTTTAGAGTACCTCCCACGCCTCCTTAAGATAATGCGCAACTATCTATTAAAACCCTAGTAACATTTAGAATTCTCTTAAAAGTTAAGTAATGTAACTGAATTCATGAATAAAGTGAATGTTCTATTTTGAACAGCAAAAAATATTAATAATCCAATTCACTTTAACCAAACTTCTAAACATTTCAGTTCAGCAGTTCAGATCCAACACATTTCTTCTAATTTGACTAGAAAGAGGTGGTGGATGCGCTACATTTACGTGATCTAAATAACGCACTGAAAGTTGCATGTCTAATAAAGTAGTTATAAAAACGTTCTAGACATAGCTAAATCCTTAATTCCTCTAGCTCTAGCATGTGTTTTGTTTGTTTTCTTGCTATTTCCATTTTTCAGGTAAGAAGTGTTTTAAGACGAAAGTGGTTTGCCTGGCAGAACGCAAGGAACCCTCACAGGAGACATCACTCAGTGATTACCACAGCAACAGATGTGAGTATTGACGGTAAGATCTAAACATCAGCATGTTTCATCGGGAAAGGCGAGAGAGAACAAGAGACTTTGGCCAAGTAAATAACCCTCTTGAGAAAATGCCCTTTGATAATATGTGTATTGCCGACTCCATGCACGCATGCCCTTTGCGAATATGTGTATTGCCGACTCCATGCACCACTTGTGAAGAAAATACAGTTGGCACAAAAAGTATCTCGACATGTTTTTCGATCAGTATTGTGCCAAAGTCCGATAATTTTGAAAGTTTTCGAAATATACATTATATTGCCTCGGTCTTGCTCTTTCATTTAATACCTTACTTGGGAAAAAGCGTGCAAAATGGCTGCTATAGATAGCCTTAAAGACGTAAAACTCCCAAACCAAAAAGTGTGTATTGATTTTACGCAAAGAGGGTTTCCGTCTGAATAAGCGATAAAGCCTACTTGCAATATTGATTGTGATCAGCGCGTTCGTGTCGCAGCTCGCAGTATACTGCAAAGCCCATTGAAAACTCCAAAAACTGCCACTTTTGGTTTGGGGGTTTCTTTCAGGCGTTCTATCCATTTTTGTTCGTGTTTTTACATGCAAGGTGTTAAATGAAACAGCAAGACCTAGACCACAAAATGCATATCTTGAGAACTTTCAAAATTATCGGACATTGGCACAATACTGATCGAAAAACATGCCGAGATACTTTTTGTGCCAACTGTAATATCCAAGCAGGGATTAGTTGATGCATTCCTGGATGCATGCATGCATGTTCATTGCCTTATTTAATTTTTGCTCATTTGATGGACTATTATGAAGAAATAAATTACACATTTTCGAACGTTTCCTTAAATGAAATTGGTAATTTTGTGTAGCTAAAGGTGTCTATTATTCGTTCCAAAGGTCGATTTATTTCTGAGAACAAGAGTAAATCTTGAGGTCGTGGTAAATATTACTCGTGATTACAGACAACAACAGCGGTGTTGATGTGTGTGGTATTGTATAAGTGCGCTGACCTCAGTGTCTGACTCGGACTCCAGTGTTTGTGTCACCAATGCGCTTGCCCAGTTAGCACAAAGATTACCGGATTAGTTTTATCCGTTCCGCAATTACCGCATTGGCTATCTGGTTTCTATGAAAGGGCGGCAATGCACATAAATGTTTTAAGGTGTACATCGAGGTCTCTCCTTCTACTCTCAGCTTTCCTGGCCTCACCAATAAAATGTAGAAGCTTTGAACCGCATCTTTATACTTGGAAGTTTGAACTAATTCTTATAGTTAAATCGCAACAAACAATCTTAAAGCCATGATTGTCTTTATCCATCCCTTGGTGTTGGGTAGTAGCAGCGACCCACTTCTGCCAAAATTGGCACTATGTATAAATATAGATTGCTACGAATTCTTTCGAAAATTGATTATAATTTCCCGCGCATTGAAAAAATCTTAATCAGGTATCTATTCGCAATCTTACAGGGAAAATCAAGACAGGACGAATGAATATTTGTTCTTGCACTTTTACAAACGCATTTGTTTTTTATTGCTGAATTCATAACTGGTTTAGCACAATAAAGCCTAGATTATTTTTAAGTTGATCCCCATGAAGTTTGTTTTATTAAAGCTAATAATTATAGGCCTACAGTCGACCTGGTCGCACTTCATTTGACTGGGGGAAAATCTTTTCGAAAAATAGCGAAATAAAAGAAACGCAATACACAATTTTCTTTTAGGGCTAATTACTGGAAACGATATAGAAAGCGTTCAATGATCGCAGTAAAAACTAAAAGTTGCCAAAGAGTAAATAATTTTACAAAGATCATTATTTGTGTTTCCGAATTAAGAGATACTGTATTGATCATGGTCCAAAATATATCCACCTCTGGCGTCCGAAGTGTAAATAATAATAATAAGTATGAAAAACCTTTACTATTCCAATTCTTGACGTTTTTCACAGCTGGATTAGGTTTGAGCTTACACATGTCAGTTCAATAGATAGATAAAATGTCTCATGTGGGGGTTTCATAAAGAGAGAGGAAAATGGCGGTCCCACAATAGGATAGTGATCATGGACAACTCCTAAGGACACTTCCTGTGCATGAAGACTAAGTACGTTATCCTTCATATGAAGACAGTTAGAGGAAGAGTCACCCTAGAGGGCTACCACCTTTCTGCCCGATCTATGATGGCTTTTAACATGATGTAACATCCTTATACTATCTGAGCAACAATCAAACACAGACCGTTATATACATATATGTTATGCATGTATTCCAAAGATTTTCTTTACCGTGTCTCAGATTGGTTAATTTACATCATACAACCTATGAATATTCAATTGGCCGGTATTGTCCAGGTGCCGATAACGTTCGTTGCTCTTAGTAGCGAGGCTGTAATTACTCAAACCGCAGAGTTTGCAAATATGTTACAAGTCATTGAAATTGATTCAGGAAGTATAATGAATTTTTCATTGTAGGGTAGAACAAATATGTTGCCGATTTACGTTTTTCAAATAAGAATTCACCAGTTCAAATAAGATTTTATTGCGCAGTGATTCGAAAATAACCTTAGTCACCTCGGGTACCCTTACGTGATAAATGCAAACACTACTCAAACATTGTCAAAACAAGTAGCTGGTGTATATAGCCTCTATATATAGCCTCTATATAGGGACAGTTTAAATATTTTTTCTAGTTTCTTTTCCTTAACAGCAAAGTCTTGTTTGGCGCTTAGTATAAGCCCGTAAATGTGCTCTTAAACGTTTATAGTCACATTCAAGCCCATGACATACTTCCAATCGCAGCGAGCGATTGGCGTGCGCAAAAGTAGAACCCGGCTTCCATCATGGCCGGTCACGTCTAATTTTCTCTCCGCCGAACCCGGCTTTTTTGAATGATATTTCACACCACGAGGAGGATATAGCTGCCAAAACTTCAGTATAGCCTTCGGAATATGATAGCCTGCCTATGAAACTCAAACCAAGATACTAATGCGGACTGTGAAGTTAATAATCGAAAACTAAATCCAGGTAAATTACACGTAGACAACAACAATATGGCGGAAGCACAAGGTGATAACGTATCCAATGCCGAACTAAAAGCTATAATGTTAAGAATGGAAAGCAATGTGAACAAGCGATTAGACGAGTTACAAGCAAGAGTAGACACGCTGAATGATTCTGTTGAAAATAACGAAACCAAAATAAAAGGTCTGGAAGAATCGATGTCACGCAGCGAGGCAAAAATAACTGATGCGATTGAGACAGTGATTAGTAACACAGAGGATATAAATCAAATCAGAGAGGGCCCTGTAAGAAACATCAATAAGAAAATTGATGATCTAAAGAAGGAATTTGATGAGAAACTAATACTGAAAGAGCTCCACGACCGCAAACTCAACCTGTTGCTGTATGGTGTGCCAGTTCGACCAGGTATGATTGCCTATGAAGATGTCCATTACATATTAGTTACAGACTTTAATATGCCAAGGGATGACGCAGAAAATGTCCGTGTCGTAAACGCACATCGACTTCCTAGGCGTGTTCGGGACAAGGTCCCGAACCGTTGATTGTGAGATTCGCTTATATGGGGGATAGGGACTACGTCCTAGACCTACAGAGAAAGAGAGGATTCATCAGAGACAGAAAAACCTGCCGTCTCTTACCCAGATTTACCTTCACGTATGAAAAAAGCTGAATGCTGGCAATGAAGCAAAGAACTGAGGAGTGAAGGTAACAGTACAAGTCCAAATAGTTGGAGCAGATGTCATTATGGAATACGACCAAGAGAACAAAGAATTTGGGGACTGAAGAAGTAGATTACAGGGTAATCTGAAATCGAGAAATCTCAATCATCATGACTCGTGTAGATTTAACACCCACTGGAAAACACACATGAAATAAATTAGTTACTATGCTTACTAACTAATCCAGACCAAGAGAACAGAGATTTGGGACTGTTAGAAGTCAGAATGAACTGAAAACTTTAGAATTCAATAATGATACTATTGTTTAGATTTAACATTGAAAACAATCTACACATCGCCAGTTTAAACTTATGAAATGTGCTTTAGATTGAATAATAACAATAGTTAGTAATCTTTAATGAAATGTATATTTGAAGTTGAAAAGAAAATATATTTCCATGCTGTTTTAGCATGAATTAAAATGGGTTACTCTGATTAATAAATGTCATCAAATTATACGTATTCGAAGACGGCATAAGGTTGCATATTGTTTCTTCACAAGCTATTAATTGTTATATTTTGTACCATTAAAGGTGGATGTTTCCGACTTCTTTAGGACCCCCTTGTTTTCCAGGAGGTGTACGATTTTTGATATCATTATTTTTTTCTCATTGTCGTACTGGAGTTTGAGCTTCGGAATCTATTTCACCTGGAGCTCAATAAAAATAGACAAACATCTACCTTTTGATGTGACGGTGTTGGCACTGTTTTGAATGGTGCTTTGCAGTGTGTATTGTCGCTTCTCCGTGAGACCGCACTTTGTTTCCACGTGCTTGATAGGGCGTTGGTGGGAGTGCCGGCTTCCTCACAGGTCGGGTGGGATCACGGTAGATATAAATCGAACAAGCTCCTTTAAGGTCAATTGATCTACCCTATACACCTCGGGTGACAATTTGATATTTTGGGGTTTCCTGGAGTACACTTAGTGTATTTATAACATTAATGTTATCAGGGCTCTGGCGGCAACTGTTGTCTTGACAAAGGTTATGTAACTCCTATTTAAAAAAGACTTCACAATCGTTTTTTTTTTTCCAAATTCCAAAATGCCCATTTGTCCTCTAATTGCTGTGTTAGGTCCTATCGCCCCAACCTTTATCACTGTTCATTTTGAAAAAACAGACACTTAACATTTTAAAGCGGTCCTGAAGATGTCATTTACGACTAATTTTATGCCCCTAAAAAAGTCCTTATTAGAGGGGTCCTTTGCTACACAACCATTTCCAACCACAGGGAAAAAACAAATGCACTTTAATGGAATACGGGGCACTGTTTGTTTTCATTTTTTGAAAAAATCGCTGATAGTGGCTTTTAAAGTGCATTTGATGAGCCTAGCACCTTATGTTTTGGTTTATTATTATTCTCGTGGATTTTTTTACATAGTTATAAATTGGCTGGGGTCGGTCGGTATTTCCGTGTAGACTGTGTGTGTGTGTGTGTGGTTGATTTGCTTTTTTCTTTTTTTATCAATCTTTTTTTCTTGATTGTATATAAAATGGTAGCCCTTACTATATAGAATATATTTTGTTTGACTTTTGTTTAAAATATTGAAAAATTGTGTTCTTGTATCTTGATAACCGATGTATCCCAGTAAGAATCGTGAGCTAACAATACAACTGCAGAAGTAAATGATTCTCAGCTGAAGAAACATGAAGAACTTGACAATGTTTCAAATCAAGAAAACGAGTCTAATTCGAATTTCATGATTTTATAAATTTCCAAAAAATCCTAGAGGATATTTTTTTGACCCGCTGAGATATGAGAATCATAATATGATTGGCGAAAATAATGAGCCTTGGATACATTTCAATATTTAACGCCTGGCCAGGTAGAATAAGAAAAACCGTAAATGACCATTTTTCTTACTAAAATATGATATCCGAGTTTGCAAAAAATTTGATAACTAAATAATGCCTTAAAGAACATCTTATAGATTTACTATCATTGGTCTGTCAGAGACTCACTTAAAGGATAAGCCGAATCAGTATTACAATCTCCTGGATATAACTTTGAATCTCAAACAGAGAATATCGTTGAGAAAGGTTGTGTGGCTTTATGTACCCCACACAATTGACTACAAATCAGGAAGAACCTAACCATCGACCAATAATAACGATCTTGTTTTTTTGAAATTAACCGAACAAATCAGAAAAATATAAATAGTAAGGTTTTTTATATACAGGTCTCTTACACCAATTGAACATTTTAGAGAAGATTTTTTTAGCAACAATTTGGACAGTATAATGAATGAGGACAAAATTGTTTACATTATGGGGGGACTTCATATTGACTTATTAAAAGAGGAGATTCATAGACCAACTCAATGATTACCTAAATTTAATTTTAGCGCATTCACACTTTTGGCCAACTATCACAACACCAACTAGAATTCACTGCTCACATGCAACCTTGATTGACAATATTTTTAACTACTAATTATGAATTTTTCTCTTTCTTCGCGATATATAAACGAACACAAGCGAACCATTTACCAAACATTTTATCTTCTTGTATGAGGTAAACAAAGAAAAATTATGCAATGATGGTCAATCTTTTTTCAAGGAAATACACTGACAGTTAATGTGAATCACTTGAAAGAAAAACTCAAGTGTCACACTGGGACAAAACATTCTCACTAGGTGACATGTACATGATGACTACAAAGTTTATTATTCATTTAACGAATGGGTTGCCGATGTATCCCGCGTAGAAAATGTACTAAAAACAAAAAACGTGATCCTAATGTGGTCCTTGGATACAAAAGGATTACTCAAGTATAAACCAAAAAACAACTTACAAAACTTATAAGCAAACTAATAATGATGACGACTTAAATAAATCAAAACATTCAGAATAATTACCAATCTTATAGCAAGGCAAACGGTGTTATTACAAGGCAAGATTCAAAAACTAAAAACAACATGAAAGAGACGTGGAACACAATAACAACATTCTAAGGCCGCACAAGAAAATCATGTCCAACTCGCTTTAAAAATGACGAGGTGAAACAAATACTGAATCTTAATTTGTATGTAATGACTAATAATTTCGTGTAAATAGAGGTGGTCCAATTTGCCAAACACTAACAAAAGAAAACGTTGACAAAAACTATAAGAATCTTTATCAGATCCCGTAGCGAACTATTATCTTTTTCTGACCCTATGTTGAAAACGCATATAACCAAAATTTTATAGCAGCTTGATCCTAACAAAAGTCCTTGGACACGAGGGAATACCACTCTCGTAAAAAGGTCACTATATTTTCAATTGTTCATTATGAAGGTAGCGTTCCGACCGATCTCCAAAATTACTAAGGTGTCCAATCTATAGAAAATGAAATGTTCAATTATATTCTAATTACCAGACCACCGCCCTTTGTCTATTCTGCCTTTGTTTTCAAAATTTTAGATCGTTTGGTTTTTAATAGATGTGTGTCATTTAATGGATAAACATAGAATTAATTACAAGCAAACTTTGCTTTAGACCAATCACTTCAACAGAAATGGCTGTCATTACTTACTTGATATGGTTTACAATGGTGTGTGAAAATAAAATATCGAAACTACCTCTGGGATTTTTTGACTATCCAGGCCTTTGATACAATCAACCACGACATTCTACTCAATAAATTAAAACATTATGGTTTCAAGGCATTACTTACGTGGTTTGAAAGCTACCTGAGTAATATTGAAGCGGTATCTAATAATATTTCAAGTAAGGGGCTCCTTAGTAATCTAAAACTCTTTTGTCCCTAAAATATTTTACTTAGTATTTTATTGTTCAAATTATTACTTATAGAGCGTATGGGAATCTTGCATGGGGAAGTACTTATCAAATATATCGATAGATTACTCAATTGGCAAAAACGAGCATGTAAAAAATATTTCAAATTCTCAATTTTAGAGCCCATACTAGTCCATTGTTTAGTAGTCTGAAAACCCTTACTGCTTATGATCTCTACAAATATAATCTTGCCATATTTATTTTCAAATTTACCTATGAGAACTGTGCCATCTGTTTTATGCTACTTCCTGAAAAAATCCAAATCCAATCGTTATCCTATGAGAATCTTACAATTTCCAAACCTAGTCAAAACCAAACCGAATTTGCATCAATCGGTTAGATCACAGGGTCCTAGGTATGGAAAAGTTAACTATTTAGTTGAAAACACACAACCTCTCCTTCAAATCTAAGTTAAAAGACCGTATCAATACGTTGTGTATGAAAGTAAATGTTTCTTGTTTCGCACAATGTTCTAGATAGATAATTCTGGTATCATGTATTAGTATGTATTTTGTTTTAGCTTGTAATTCCCTTTGGTAACTTAGGTTCACTACTCACTTCTGGCCGTTCTTGGCGTTTCGAGTGACACCTTCCATGCATCCATTGTCGTGTATATGGGTCACAATGATCTATGTATTTATGTAATTTTTATGGCAATGGTAAATAAATAATGTCAAGATACTGGAATTGACCCAGATCAAGTGTTCGCATGCCCACGCAGAAATCGCTCGCTGCGACGTGAAGTATATCATGGTGGCTTTACTTGGTTTCACGGTCCAACTGTGAAACGCGTAACAATTAAAGTGGTGGGGAATTTTATATATTTGTAAATATCCACAGAAAATGAACCAATCTGTAAAGTAAACATTCACAGTCATTTCTGTACAGCTTGCCCCGTTGTTACCATGCTTCCACAAACACAGCGCACACGGTGTTTACATCAAAGAAAGAGTACTAAGACACACCGTTCAAATCCAAGCAGGACTTTATAAAGATAACAACTTTGGTTAATTTAAAGGTGCCGTGGTTCCGATTTATTCCTATTTTGTTCTCTACTTGATAGCGAAGACCTCGAAAATGTATAACGTTACATTTCATAGTACTTGGATATTTATGAATGATAGTACTTGGGTGACCTGCCGAATAACTGTAGGCCACTATGCTATATTATTTACTGTATTCAATATGGGGATTGAAAGAAGGTTATTTCAGTCATTTTCACCATTATCGATAGCTCAAAATTGCTCATCTCATGACGTCGTCATACTCAAAATTGACGTGGCATATGTTGAATTAGAGCCAACTCGACCCCAAACCAACTCGGTCTTAGTCAATTCGGCCCCAAGTCATCTTGCCCCAAGAACTAAGAATCTATCCATCTATCTACTCGCGTGAGTAGGCGCGCGCGCGTGAGTGCGTTCGTGTGTGTGGGTGTGTGCCAGTCTGCCTGTCTGTGTGTATATATATCTTGTATAACTGTATGGTTCTTGTTCTTGTTTTTATTTCATTTCAGGTGAGATTAAGTGTAATGGAGGACGGGCATTGTAAACTGGACGGAGAGTATCCTAACTCTCGTCACTTATGAAATACTCAGACACCCCTAATTGCACAAGGAAGAAACAACGATTGTTGCCATGTACATACTCTTTTTCTTGAATTGGAATGCTTTCTTGCCTTATTCTGTACTGATTTCAGTTGTTCTTGAGAAGTTTGAATGTTTGAAGTTTGAATGTTTAAGTTTGTACGTGTGGGTATAGGTATGTAGTTGTGCATATATGTGGATGTGCGCTCAGGCGAAAGCGTGCAGGGTTTGTGTGTGTCTCTGTGTGTGTGTTGTGTGTGTGTTTGTGTATGTGTGTTTTTGCGCGTGTTTGCGTGCGTGGGTGCTCGCGCGCGTGAGCATGTGTGTATGTGTGTGTGTCGGTGTGTGTGTGTGTTTGTGGTTGGGATGGGTGTGTGTGTGTATGTGGATTGAGCAATGATGTATGGAGGTCGTGATGATGATCGTGAGAATTTGCGTCATCTTTGTAAGTGTTTATGTACGCGATAATGTGTGCTGTTTTGTGAGTGTGTGTTGGTTAGAAATAGAGGAAAGAGAGGTGAAAGGCAAGGAGAGAAAAAAAGGTATGGTCATCTATGAACGATCATTTGAATACAGCTCGGAAGCTCATTGAGTACCCTACCAAAATTAGTATAGTCGGGGGTTAAGGACCGAATAAGGCGACCAATGTGCGTATGTCAAGGCGTGTCAATTAGCGCGGCACGAACAGTGATTGGTTTGAATGTGTACTAATGGCGTGGCATGTTTGAATAAAATGCGACATACTCCCACGAAACCGGTGTGAAAGAAAATATAGTCCGGTGGGAGCCATAGTCCGGGTTCCATAGAAAACAACGGAATAAAGCGTGAAACTAATGTTGCTTGAAGAGTCAACTGAATCGAGTGCCCTATTCTTTACCGTTGCAGCGGACTATGATTACGGCGGACAATGATTACTTCTACACCGGATAAAGTCGGAAATTTTTAATTTCGAGATATGTACAGATTTGAAATGCTGATAAAACAAGCTTTCAAATAATGTATCACATGTAAACATTGCACTTCCTTTTGTCCATCAAATATCAATATATGCCCTGAAATTCTTTTGTTTTATATTGATTGATCTCTTTCTCCCAAAGTGCTCTGACGACTTTGTCCTGGTTTTGTGGAGCAGGTCACAAATATGATTTAAAATGTCCAAAAATGTCCTATTTGAGTCAAGTTTCGACTCACGGACACAATAATTCACTTTAAACTTTCTGTTTTAATAAGCTTTAACTATCACAGATTTTATTCACGGGCGACGTTTGTTCTGCACCATCAAATTACGTCAGACACGCAATTGGTCGGTTTATTCTGTCCCTGTGTATAGCACTAGTTACTGTCGAACGAGCGAAAGTGTGAGTGTATGAACATATGTGTGTATCTAAGTGTGTGTCTTATTGTCTTGGTGTAACAGGGTGGAAAATGTGTAGATCATTTGTTAACATTCGGCATTCGCAATCAAATTCACGTATGCCTGGCTCCGCAAGAAATCGTTCATTTCTACACCAAGCCGTCTATTTGGTCTGGAAATGGAAAGTTGGTGAACTTACATTTTTGAGTCTTTGGCCAAACTACTCAGGTAATTATCTGCAAGGGTAAAGGAAAACATTTCAGATGGAATTTTCATTTGTCAAAACAATGTCCTTTTCTTAGATTTCAACCCATAGCACAGTATGTATTGTTATAATTTCTTCAGCTCCTGAAAGTATTCATTAATGCAGTGATTAAAGTTAACCCTCTATTAAAAGTCAAAGCAATCTGTAGTGCTGTTTTAAAATATTGTTTGCAGAAATACAAACACCTGTAACTCATCTTATTGAATACGTTGAAGGAATCCGAAAAATCACCTGGGAATTGAGAAAACAAACAAACAAGCCGAGTCAATTCAGTTAAAGCCTGTTACGCAAACCAATAGAATTGATTTATCATTTAGACAAGGTTCTTATCTTATCGAGTTCAAACACAGTAAACTTACTCAAATATGATATATCCAGAGCAGTGTACTGTACAACATCTCGCAGCTTCATTGAGTTCGACAAGTCCTTGTCAATGTCTGGTATAGTTGTTCCAACAGTGGGCAGACCAAGACATGGTCTATTGTCTGTGCAGATGTTCCACAGCCACAAACAGTATCTTGCTCTGCTTCCAGGTAGTCTCATTTTGCAGGAAAACCTTAGATCGGCCGATCTCGTATCTCAATCTGCTGAGACATCGCCATTCAACGAACCAGGTGGAAGATGTTCCCCAGGTTCAATACCAAAGATGTTACTTGGTTGGTATTAGCAATTCTGTCCACAAGGCGACTCTCTTAAACTCCTTAGAGACTGCTTAAAGGGGGTGGACTTTGCTTAAAGAAAGTCTCTGAATTTAAGGCGGTTGCAGAAGGACTCTGCCCGGACATAGGGTACTTCACATTAGATTACTAAAATAGCTACGTTCTTGCATGCTCGCTACACGTCGACGGATGTCTGGTGGAGCAATCCCTGCTAGAACGTATAAGTTCTCAGTTGGTGTTGGACATAGACTTCCTGTGATAAGTCGGCAGGAGCCATTTAAAGCTCGCGTCCTTGGCGATAATCGCAATCAGTGTTAGACAATATAATGCGTATAATACTTCTAGTACTGGTAATACTACTTCTACTACTGCTACTTCTACTACTTCTGTTCATGCTGTTGCTGCTATAATAATAATAATAATAATAACAATACTAATTAATCAGCTGCCGGGCTATTCTTTAAACAATAATTTTAAAGGCAAGATTTTTCGAGACAGTTTGAGGCAATGAGGTTTAGTTTCGTTCTTTCCCTTTCTTTAAATGTAGGCGAAATTGAAGTCTTTCAATACTGTCGCACGTTCATTACTTGCCAAATTAAAAGATACAGATAAGACGACAAAAACTAAAAGCTTTGTTCGACACAAAGTCCAAAGTTCGAAACAAAGGGTACACAATATGTAGTGACAATTGGTAGATAGTGATAGAGTGTTTAATAGATTTGATAGATTTGAAGTTACCACTGTAAGAAGGTTATTGTGTTACCAAATGAGTGTGAGGTGACTAAGATAGAGAAGAGAATGAGAAGAAAAAGATTAAGAAGAGAAATGAGAAGAGTAAGCTTAGAAAGGGAGTGCACGAAGAACTGGTGAGAGGAGGAATAAGAGGTAGTTTGAGGTGGATCCAAAACAAAACAAGTCCAGAGGAGAAAGAATGCTTGATCAGGGTAAGAGAGGATGTACAAAGAAAAGAGAGGGCTGAATAAAAGGTTGAAAAATAGTAATCGATGAGGTCATATGCAGTACTCAGGGATGATGTGCGCTGACAAACCCTGTTTAATCAGTTGGCTGACATCCTGAAATCCTGAAATCAGGAAGTCAATCTGAGACATATCATCCCTGCGGCATATGGGCAAGGTGAAAATGTTGCATTAGCAATCTGTAAACATTGAATAAAACTCAGGTGAAGTAGAAACTGTAGATCTAATGAAAGCATCTAATCTACGTGCTCGTAAGTAACAGAATAAAAGCATATAGATAGAACACGTTTTGATGACCATTTATGATAAAATGACATGAGCAAATCGAAAAAAAATAGCGTTTTGCTAGTGGTGGCGGTGGTGTTCTTGTGATATATTTTAAATACTTCTGATTATTGTTTAGAGTGGTTAACAATCTTAATTTCGTGTTTTACTCATAGACAATTTGCACATATCAAGATACACATCTTGAAAGCAACCAATATCCGGGTACTTGAACGCTTATCTTTTGATGTGCGAAAATGCTCAGATATTATTTGCCAAGTAGTATTTTGGAATATGGAAATCGTCTTCTGTTAATCACGTAACAAAATAACAACATTTCTTTTTATCTAGTTTGTTCGGCTTGTGAATTTTAGCAAAAAAGTAAAACATACATTAAAATACTCGGTAATTTTATATATTTTAAGCATTTTCACTGAGATCTGCATGATAGAGTGCCACTCCAAACTTGAATAACTCAAATTGTGAAAATGTTTTGGTTTAAGTTAAAGGTGTTTTGCATAATGGTGTAGTGGCTGAATTAAGAAGTGCATTAAATTGTTATGGTAAGCTGTTTACCTTTGTCCGATTGTTATTCACAACATCATAATTCCTCCTTTGACAATCCTTGAAGTCATCTTAGACTTCCGGGCAGTTTTTCTCCCCGTTAAATGAGTCCAGCCAAATTGGAAGCTAGTGGCGGGCGCAGTGAAAGGGGAAAAATGGTTGATGTCTTATTGGAAATGATTCACTGAAGTAGTACGTGATGACTCCGACGAACACTTTACTTTACAACACAAATCAACCCGGGTCTCACCCAATTTCGAATCCACTCACCCCCCCCCCCCCCCATTTGCAGTTTAAATTGCTGCAGGTATTTTTTCTGTGGTGTTAATTCCCGTGTTGTTTCTGTTTCGTGCTTCTAAAGTGATATGCGTTGGCGACATCTCAAGCGAAGTGGCGTATCAAACGGAGGAAAAATTTGCAACCCCCCCCCCCCCCCCCCCCCCCCCCCCGCTTGAAAAATCGGGACGAAATGGGATAACATCTGCATTTCGTCAAGATTTTTGAGGATTGCGACCAACTTCTCCGTCTCTGATTTGTTGCCCTGGCTCTATAGACCAGTTAACAGCAATGTTTGTAAACATGTTAGGGTATGGTATCTTGAAATAGGTCGGCCTGATTGTTACACACTGAGCAATTGTATCTGTTAGAGTTTTAATACTATGGGCCATAACGATTCGCAGGAATGGATTCGCAGGCAACAAAAGAAGTGACGTAGGATGTTAACAGGCCTATATGGCGAATTCACGGGAGGTCAATAGGTTAACGTGGCCAGACCTGCCTCCAGAACAACCCAAGCATTTAGAGAATACAAATGAATCACCAGCAGAAATAACTGAAATGTTCAGATGAACCAGGTACATGTATTGTATTCTTAGCGTACTTGGATGATCTGGATGGCAAACAAAGTCCATTCAATATAATTTACCTTCCGTGAAAGGGCCATATTGTCTCGGCACCCCACTGCTCAAGCGTTGCGATTAATCCGAAACCATGAAATGTGCATTTTTTTAAAAAAAAATATCAATATCTGTTATTAGTAAACTTAAATATTAGCTGTTTTAAAATCGTAAGTTTTCATTATATATATTTGTCAATTGTGTGCAAGAGTCAAATTCAGATCTTCAAAGATTTACCACAGATTAGTAGTTTTAAATGGAGCATGTAAACAATTGCGATGAGACGTTACATTTTATTCCACTGTAAAACCAAGGTGGTAGGGTTTTCTGTTAACTTTCGTAACGGTTTTTAAACACTTTGATAGCATAAGTGAACTAGAACTTTACAACAAGTAACAAACTTACACTTACACTTTCCATTTAACAACAGGAGTATATAAATGAAGACGATGTTAAGTGTCATGTTTTTTTAGTTTTGCTAAGTTTTGCACAAACCAAATGAACATAACAGCCATTATCATTTTGAGGCTGATATTAATACAGTAAGAGAGAGCGTGTCAATCGCACAAACTTGTTACCATTAACTAATTACGTTTTTTTTATAAACGTGTATACAAATTAAAGGAGAGTATATTTCAAAGTAAAGGAGAGTGTTTGCAAATACTTACAAATGCGTTTCAATTTGTAAAATACTTACATTGTACAGAGATAATATTTTTATAGTATGCAATTGTCCATAAACGATTTTTAAAATGCCCGCCCTGTTATCCGTCATTTTATTGGATGAGAGTTGTTTACATTTTATTCTAATCGCCTATATATCTGAGATCCAATGATGTTTGTATTCCTGGGGTGCTCAACAAAAAAACAAAAATGACGAGAGACAAAGCTTGGAATAAATAACCCCGACAAAATAACTGATTTCGATCAAGTAAACTATGGGCATTATCGTCGTAGAGGGTGCTATAACCTGAAATTATCACTTTAAAGCAGGCGGTGTGCGACGCGATTCCTTGAGAGATTTTTCGGTTTTTCTTTACATAGAAACTGAGACTATTGGTTAATATAGCATAACTGATATTAAAATAAGATAAAATTATATTTCATCTGAGCTGTTGCCCTACGCAAGATTTGAACGATAATGTGATCCTATATGGTGCTGTGATAGAATTTTGTTCTTAATATCAAAGGCACCATCAAAACTCCAATTGAATTTGCAAATGAACGTTTTATGAGGATATCTACTGAATCTTAAACAAAATGAAGTTGCTAATATTAAGCCATACTAGAGATATTTCTGTGTTTATCGAACTTGGGAGTATATGTTGAAAATATTTATTGTTCTTAAAACTAACTATGAAAAATAATATTACCACAATGTAATTCTCATCAAAAGTACTCTTTACATGTCATGAATAAAATTACTTATCGCTATTAAATAGCATTTGTGTATTTTTAGAGTTCCACTTGTATTTTAATTTGGAGATTATTTTGTACTGTAAGTTTGTATTGTATGAACTGTTTCTATACTATTAATTGTCCTTGATAATGCAGTAATGTTTTCAGTTGATACGTAGCTATAGTACATGGAGTCATGAGCTTTACCATTACATGTAAAAAGCTTTGAATACATAATCAATATGAGTTACAATATGCTCATCCACCAATGACACCGTTCAGTGACATGAACTGACCTTGTGTGATCTGGGTATCATAATATCATATACCGAAAACCCAGGGGGTGTATTTTCTAACTACACTGGTGAAGGGATGTACTGAACTGTGCCAAGGGAATCGAGATTTCACTAACTCATAGTGAATCGTAAAAACATTTCGTCATGTGAATGCAAGAAGGGTGTAAGTGCATTAGCAGCCATTGTTCAGAAATTTCCATCAAACATTATGCTAAATCTTGGGTCAGTGACTACTCTTGATTCCATCTCAAGAGCCACTGACTCAAGGAAAGATAAATTGAGTCATCGTAATACATGGCAGCACACAGATGTACCTTATGGCAGCTATTGCACTTGCAACCTTCTCGCACTCAAATGATGATTTTAACTGGCAACCAAGCATGCTTGAAAATGCGAAAGAAAAGCGTGAGTGCATTTTGTTTTTGTTTTTATTTATTTATTCGATTCAAATTTTATCAGAATGCTTCACAGAAGATTTAAAGTTCAGTACAGGGCGTATCAAAAAGAAGTAAACAGTCATAAACAATCCTAAAAAAGAAAATCATGATGTATTTGGCATATTTGATTACAGCAATTAGTATTGCTATGTGTTATGTAATAGCTTTGTCGCTCCAGCAATCGGTCCAAAAATCACAGGGCTTATAGCGTGGGGAAACTCAATTGCATTGTATCGCATGTACCTAGTGATTGGTTTGGCTAATTGCTGGGGAAGGAAATCGTTGTTGTGGCACTTCTAAAGCGAATAAAGCTTGACAGTATCGATGAATAACTTTCTGTTATATGTTCGTTAAATTCACCATAAGGTAAACGATCCATCTCACGCGGAACGTTTAAGTAAACATATATCCAAATGTGAATGTATTGTGTGGTTTGTGCAATCGCAACATGCATCAGACGCGCATTTAGTAAAGATGTCGCTGTTGTCGTCGATAAATGCAACAAAATACCAAACTGGATGTCACTATTTGTTATCGTGAACTTGGCCTAATCTCCATCAGTTTAAAATACATGTATTTTTGCATTGAATCTTTGTTAATATCAAATACTCATATTCGTATAAATGCATGCACGTTTTTATAAATAGACAAAACATTTCAGGTGTGGTGTAATTTCGGACATTTTGGTAAAAGTGAATATGCCGAATGAAAACAGGTGTGCGTTGTTCTTTGATTCTTTAATTTCGCCCAAAAATTAATCCCCGCAATGAGGTTACCCTTTGCCAGTCCAATTTTGACAGCAAGGGTCGATGCCTCGCCGTTCAACTCCATTAGATTAACGTGCAAGGTAGTGTGGTTCTATGTTTAAAACAGTTCAACAAGAGTTTGTGATCGAAAGAAAGAAAACCAGTTTACTTTTTTAAATAGCGGTTTTAGTGTGCATTCGCCCACACCTGACCCTTATATTGACAAACTAATTTATCATTGACGTGTTCCTGTGTAATATTTTGTATTACGCACGTTCTTGAGGCGACTTTTTCCCGCATGAATTCATCGGAAAAACAATCGGCCTCTCTCTTGGAGGCAATCGTTGGTGGCGTATTGCGAATTGCTGAATTGGTGAGGAATCAAACACAATCTATATTGTTTTGGCAGCTGCTTTCAAAATTCTTGTTGAGTCTTAGAGGAATGACTACTGCAAATGTTATCATTATTTCGATTTTGACATGTTGCATGATTAGCTCTAGTAATATTCCTGTATTCCTGTAAATCTGTAAAACGTTGTTTAAATTTGGATAATCTGTTTATGTCTTTTTAATAAATAAGATTTTGGCATTTGGATAACTTCTAAACATCTTGTGTTTCCTATTACTAGTGGTGTGTGATAACAGCTGATAACGATACGTTGCTTCCTCCTGTAACGGATGTCCAGGCAACAAAAAACTCATAATCTTTATACTGACTTTTCACCTTAAACATCCCAATTGAAGGTGCCGTGTTCCGATCGTCTTTGGCCCGCCCCGATTTACCCAGTATAATTTTAATATGAGATGAAAGGCCATACTTTTTCTCTCATATCGTCCTGCATTTTTCAGCACAAATCAATTTCTTGTCCCAAGACAGAGACAAAACCTGCGTTTTGATGGTTAAAACCCGTCAACATAGCAGAGAGTGAACGGGGTTCGGCAGTAGCATTAGCGCTGTACAGATTAATCAAACCACAAATTTGTTTCCACGAAACGTTTTTTTTTTAATTTTTATTACCTGTACGTTGGTTTGGCAGAGGAGGAGAAAAACATACATTATTGGTCCACTAAAACCAACCACAAAACGAGATGTACTTGTTAACATCCATACAATGAGAGTGTACTAATTATTTAATTTACAAGAGTACGATATGCTTGGTACCAAGTATTAGTTTGGAATCAGAGATGTGACTGGGTGATGTAGGCAAATCCAAATGACCAGGCTAAAGAGTATTAATGAGGGAATTCATACTTGTGTGAGTGTATGCAGTTCCAGGGTCGCATATTATAGAAACCAAAGATACACTTAAATCGGAACAAGCATCTTTAATTAACAACCCCCCATCAAGAAAGACAAAATTCTAGGCCAACAACCAAAAGACAACAGACAAATCGACCACTCTTACACGTTTTGGATCCGAAATTAAAATACAATAATCAAGTTATAGTCTCGATACCAACAGCATCAATTACTTCAAATCTAAATTTAAAAGAAACAACAATTATACGTAATGTGTAAGAAGAATTGTGCAACTCAGTTTCTTGGATAATAAATTGAACAGACAGGTCGTCAGTATTTGACACAACAATTACTCTTTTTTCACATGACTGAATCCCAAGTCGCAGGAAAAGTTTATTAGAATGTCATCAAGTAATTAACGACAAAGGAGTATATCACAGTGTAATCAAGAACAAAACATGTAGTAATCAAGGACAAAATAACTCGATTATCGGAAGCACATTACACTCCCACAAGACAAATTTACAATAATTACAATGAAAGTACAGTTATCCATTGGGAAAAATACTTAGCTATCAGGAATAATTAGTCAACCAAACCAAGCATAATCAACGACAACGAATGACGCAATTATAAGAAACGCATTGAAATTAATTCAATAACACCAATAGGCACGTTCACTGAAGGAACAAACTCAATATCATAGGAACAAAATACAATCGTTAGAAGTACTATCGTGGTTATCATACACCTTTACATCACACATCAATGACATGGTTTTGGTATTAAACAATATAACTTAATACCGGAAACGCGTGGCTAAATTATATACATATGTCTAGCTGAAACAGTACAACGATACTATACTTTCTCTCGCCGGAGTCAGACATAGTGGGTATAATCAGAATCACATTCTAGAAGTTTGGGGAAGAAGGTTTGAAAGATGTTTTTCTATAGTGTGAACGTGCTGAATCAGAATTTTTGGTCCAACCTCTGCGAAATGTGGGAACTTGTAAAATAAAGGGGATTAAGAAAAATTTAGTACAGGGTAAAATTTGAAATCAAGGCAAATTGTGTTTAAATGTACCAATAGTATTTGTCTCATTATATTGATATACAAAAGGAATAGTATTTTGTATAGGTTCCAACCTTTAATTACTTACTCGGCTACAGCCCTGATAAGTTCAAGGTCATTCTGGTTCAAAAGTGCTCAGATTTGGTTTGAAACCGTTGTCAATCTTCGATGACATACTGAACAGAAATCCATTCCACTTCTTTGGTGACAGCTCTGTATACCATTTGAGGAGGTCAAGTTTTGGTGACCTCTATAGACCCCTGGTAAACTCTTGATACATGTTGCCCATGAAGTTACGAAACCAAATGCCAACATGTAATATCATGCAAGACGAACAATTTGACAACCTGCGAGCTAAAAGGACATCGCCGGATCAGGAATGGAGGACTCCCTCTATAGTTTTTCATGAGAGCATATAGAACTTGAAACGTTCCGCCATTTTAAGGGACATTTTCAAAGTTCAATTTTTTGCCGGTTTTCAAAAAAGCCCACTTTATATACATTCCCAAAGTCGGTTTTTATGTAAAATTATAATACAGGCTTCAATGGGTAAGTGAATTGTCCAAATATGACCCCTTTTTTTTTTTTCCCCCCCCAAGAACCACAATTCGCTTGCAAGGATTGTGTTAATATTATTTATCACCATATGATATGATTGGCATTTATGGTTCTTGGGGGGGAAAGACCTCTTTGGGGCATTTTTGTTTTCTGGGGGGGTCCTGAACCACTAAATGTAATTGCCATAAACCACAACAACCTATTACATACATCTAATACCAATCGCTATGTGTAAGGCATGCAATCTACCAAGAGCTCAGTTTTCCTTAGCGGGGATTGGTACATGTTAACAACAGCTGCGCATTCATGTCCTGGGTATCACAATCATCTAAAAATACCAGGTGATGTATTTTCCTCAATACAATGGTGAATAAAAGCTACCTGAACTGTGGCCATGGGAATTGTGATTTAATATTAGCTCATAGTGTAAGCTATCTTGCTCATGATATAAATCGCGCGTTCATGGGCCATGCTTTATGCGGGGTCATTGTTTGTATTCCAGAGTCTACTTTGTGTGAAGACAGTTATATAATCCAAATTCCTCAGTAGCATAGCTAACAATGTATTTTTGGGTATGTTATAAGGGCTTGCCACACTGTAGCTCTTGTAGCTTTATGAAGGATAAAAGGCATGTGTCCCTAGACGTCATTTACAAGCTCTATAACAAAGGGCAGCTATGCCACATCTTCCTCTGTTTTTCCTCATTTAAGTAATAAATGGTCATTGGAATGGAGGAATACTCTTAGCTTTGCTTTTTCAAGAGAGCATGCCCCCGAAGTTCCTCAGACTTTTCTCATTTTTTCTTGATACAAGTGTATTTTGGGGATAAAAACACATGCGACATTTATGTCGTTGTAAAAAACACCAACTCAAACTTGATGATGAAATAAACCCATGATGATATAGAGGGCCTCCTTCTGTCCCTATCGATCCGCGATGTCCTTTGTTCTGCGCGCACTTTTCGAGCTATGAATTTACACTGCTATACAGCTTGTGCGCGCATACCTCTTCATGGTGGATCATATGCTCTTAACAGCCCTTGTAATCTCGCGAGCTTGTGCATGTGCGCAAAGTTCTCAATGCTCGCTGCACGCAATTACGTGCTCTTTGCGTCCTCGTATCAGCTTGCAATGAGCCTGTGTGAGCATGTTTTGGTGAACATATTTTTGTAAGGGTAACAATTCAAAGCCTATGTTTTAATTTGAATTAAGCAAATCAAAATCACCTTTTGTTTTTTCACTTCAAGGACTTTCTGTAGACAAAGCTAAATCTATTGGGTGTCTTATCTACACCTGGTACAAAAAGTGTCTCGGCATGTTTTCGATCAGTATTGTGCCAAAGTTTTCGAAATATACATTTTATTGTCTAGGTCCTGCTCTTCATTTAATACCTCTGGCTTGTAAAAATCGTGGCAGAATATCCCGAGATAGAACGCCCGAAAGACGCAAACACCCCCAAACCAAAAGTTGCAGTTTTTGATTTTCAATGGCCATATGCATGTACTGGGACAGACCCGCGGACCACAATCAATATTGCATAAGTAGAAATTTTCTCGCTCATTCAGTCGGAAACCTCCTTGTGTAAGATCAATACACAGGTATTATTGCGTTGTACCACACCAGTGGCCATTGCAAAATTCCAAAAACTGCACTTTTGGTTTGGGGGTGTTGCATCTTTCGGACGCTCTATCCCAGGCCCGTCGCCATGGGGGGGTGTGGGGTGGTGTAACCTCCCCAGCGATCCTCAAAGAGATAATAATAAAAGTGGGAAAGAGAGAAACGAAAAGAGAAGAGAAAAGAAAAGGAAAGAGAGGAGAAAAGAAAGAGAGAAAGTGAAGTTAATGAAACAAAAGGCGAACGAAATTATAACGCATGAGATTGAACTCCAGACTTAGCTTAAATCCAAAATATCACAACTATTTGGCTCCCCCTCAGCCAATTATTTTTGTTCCAATCCTCACACGGTAACATGATTGTTAATGTGCCAACATACTTGTGATCAAAATGTGTAAAACAAATTTGAGAAAACACGAGGGGAGCCATGTGCCATTCCCCAAGTTTGCTCTATACCGTATAAGGGGATTTCAGTCGGGGATCTGAATTGTCAAGAAAAGAAAAAATTGGTAGGGATCGATTCCCTAGCCCCCAGACATGAACTAAATAACTTATAGGTCTACTTGCTGTTCATTTGAATTAATTACTATTACTAGACATTGGCGCTAGCTATAATGTGTATAGTTTTCCCCTTTGGCGTTACACAAGCTATACTGCCCCGTGAGCAAAGTTAAACCGGCAGCCTTTTTCTTTGAATTGGTTACCATTTACCTCCCTCAAAAAGTATAATGTTGAAGGTTCTGAATAGCTGAAATCCAGAGCGTCCGGGGGCTTTCGCCCTGGACCCCAGAAAGACTCTGCTCCTGCACCACACCCTTACGACATTGGCGCTCTCTATTGCACTTCCTCTTTGTCAGTACAAGCTTATACTGCCCGAGTGAGCAAGTTAGAAACCAGTCTTTACTCGGGGGTCTTTACTTTGAATTGGTACTATTTACCCCTCAAACCAGTAGTAATTCTGAAGGTTCTGAAATAGCTTAAATCCAAGAGCTTTCGGGGGCTCCGCCCCTGGACCCTGGCAGGGGATCTGCAGCACCCCGCAGGGGCCCTAAAGGCGGGCCTTACCCCACCCGTTCAGGGCTTTCGTTTTGCGCCCGTTTGTGTCAAGGCAACTTGCCGGTGTGCAGTTTCAAACGATCCAAGAAAAATGGTATATAAGAGGCATCTACTTTATCCCGATTAAGGGATATGAAGTTTTCATCTTGATAGAATTAGACCCTTCAATACTACTTCCAAACCCCATCTATAAGTTTATCGCGCCGATATGTCAATCCGTTTTTGATGCGAGAGTTAAAAACGTGACATTTTGTAAGCCCCTAGAGTACTGTGTAAAATTAATATTGGTCGAGAGACCAAAATGGAGTACATTTTCACTCGTAACTCCAAACAAATATATTGTTGGTCTAAGATTTCATATCACAGGGTAAATGAGAAATAGTAGCTTTCTTCTGTTATACCAAAAGGTTGACCATTCCGGTAAAATCTGGGGCTTCTGGGGAAGATGCCTTAGCGATGGGCCATGGACCTTTTAAGTGGCCCGAACCGTGCGCCGTTAGTTTGTGTTGTTTATTCGCTCACTACGCTTCAAAGGGACTCTTACTGCAGCAATAACCTTCTCTTCACATTACCAACAAACACCCACCCCCTGACAAAATGTCCTGCGACGGGCCCTGGCTCTATCTCAGCCCTTTTTGCAAAAACGCTTTTTTTACCAGCGAGGTGTTAAATGAAAGAGCAGCATCTGGCAAACAAAGTGTATATTTCGAAAAACGTTCAAATGGTCTGACTTGGCACAACACTGATCGAAAACATGCCAGATACTTTTTGTGCCATTGTATATGAAAGCACTACATAACCATATGACACAATATCTGGGTACCTAAAAATCGTCTCGTTGCACCTTTAAGGTACTGCCCATAAGTGTTTAAACTAGACTCTGGTAATGATCTACTTTTGTACGTAAGCCTTAGTGAGAACAAAATGTCTTTATTTCAATTTTGTTGAAATTAATTTCAGGAAAAGTTTTCGCATAATGAGATGATGATTATGATTAATAAAATAGTAAAAAAACAATACAGAAATATAATAAAAATTAATATGCACACATATATCAAAAATTAGCAACAGTTGATTAGTCTACATGTGCCGGTTATGGTCAACACCATGTCAAAACGAAACATGCAATGCAAATTGTCAAAACTCTAAAACAAAAACTGAACAAATTAAATGCATGGTCAAAACCCACATAGTCACACTAGGGTCCAACACAAAACAGTGCAAGTACTTGGGGTCAAACCAGGTGACCAAGTACACATACATTGATGGTGAAAACATATTACAATACAATGATGGTGAAAACATCTTACAATACATGGATGATGAAAAGCATATTACAAATACATGGATGGTGAAAACATATACAAATACATAGAATGGTGAAACTATTACAAATACATGGATGGTGAAAAATATTACAAATACATGGATGGTGACAACATATTACAAATACATGGATGGAGAAATATTACAAATACATGGATGGGTGTAAACATATTACAAATACATGGTGGTGAACACATAGTACAAATACATGATTGTGAAAGCATAGTACAAATACATGGCTGGTGAAAACATATTACAAATACATAGTGGTGAAAACATATTACAAATACATGGATGGTGAAAAAATATTCATACATGGATGGTGAAAACATATTACAAATACAATGGATGGTGAAAACATATTACAAATACATGGATGGTGAAAATATTACTATACATAGACGTGAAAATATATACAAATACATGATGGTGAAAACATATTACACAAATACATGGATGGTGAAAACATATTACAAATACATGGATGGTCTACACATATTACAAATACATGGATGGTCTAACCTATTACAAATACATGGATGGTGAAAACATCTTACAAATACATGGATGGTGAAAACATATTACAAATACCTGGATGGTGAAAACATATTACAAATACATGGATTGTGCAAACATATACAAAGCATGGATGGTCTAAACCTATTACAATACATGGAGGGTCTAAACCTATTAAAACGGATGGGAAACATATTACAAATACATGGATGGAGAAAACATATTACAACTACATGGATGGTGAAAACATATTACAAATACCTAGATGGTGAAAAATATTACAAATACATGGATGGTTTAAAACATATTACAATACTGGATGTTGTAAAAAATATCAATACTGTATGGACCATATTGTCAACATATTACCAAATGCCATGTAGGTCAAAACCAGGTCAAACATTTATCCGTACCAATGCATCTGTGGTCGAATTGATCTCAAAATAATATAAATGCATGCAATGGTCAAAATCTGGTCCAAACAATGCAAATGCATGCATTGTCAAAACATAGTACAACAATGCATGCGTGTCACCAGGTCAAACATTCATCGTGGTCAAAAACAGAAGTACAAATGAATGAAGGTTCAAATCCGGACAAAATATAACTACATGTATAATATGCCCTGTTTCAAGTAACTGAATAGTGTTCTTTAAAAGGACATTATCTCATTCAGACTCATGCATTATGTTCAATAGGAAGATCGATTGTCATTCATAGACCAATTCTGTCCTTTGATGTGAACCAGAAACCCTATTTACACATAAACCTGTTGTGTGGTATGATGCGTGTAAATACGAGAGCGTGTCTTATTGATTGCACAGCCATTGTTGAAGCTAATTCGATGAATTATACCCTGTATAGCAAAAGCACCAACTATAACCATACAGGGCAACGCGTGTAAGCCCATTTTGCAAGTCCTTGAACAAATGGTGCCCTCAACATTACATCTACTGACTTTATATACCAATTTTTGAAGCTTTTGGTCTGCAAAAAACAACATATTTGCACTGTATCTACTATATCTTCGGCTTTTACTTCGGTATCACACATCCCCTGCAATAACTATGGCCCTCGACAATATTTTCATTGAATAATTGCCATGAATAAAAAAAAAAGTCAAACTCTAGCATTACTAATCTATAAAGCTATAAGCAAAAGCATTACTAGATAAGTAAAAGGATTAGCATAGAAAATTGCTAAAAACGTATTCAAATCTTTTGCTTCATGGACACCTATTACCTTGTCATCGTGCTAAGCCAATTCTAATTTCAGAACTCTCCTTACTTAGCAGCTCCAAAGGTCATGTGAATTCATTGATAATACTGTAAATCTATAGATGTCTGCGTGCCATAGTAGTCTCACTTCCCACATAAACATTTGCTTGCAAGGATGGCCACACGGATTCTGACTACAACGATGTGCACTAAGACGTTTAAAACACTTTCATTTTGGTGTAAGTTGACAACATTAAGGGACATAATGGCATAAAAATGACATGAAATAAAAAAAACTAACTAAAACATAAAAATAACTAACAAATTTGAAAAATTTGATGTTTTTACATTGTAAACACGTAAAACATAAGAGTCCGGGAGGGGGGGTTGCAGTTTGTGGCAATTTTCTGGACCAGGAGCTGATATTCACTGCCAGCATTTACCAACACTTGAAAAGCAGCATTGTCATCAGCTAACAGAATCCATTGCATTGTATTGTGCTAATCATCATCAATGAATTTATATAGCGTCGACAGTAAAATAATAACACTGAAAAAGTCACTACTGATAAGCCAATCTGGAAAGAAGATGGGAATTTGAGAAGTTTCTTGAATAGAGTTATGGAGCCTGCTCAATTTTTATGTCATCTGGAAGATGTTCTACTACATTTTTGACCGGTGTGAAAGAATCATTGTCCGGCAGGTATCTAGTCCCGGTCTCCAATGGACGACACGGAATAAAGCGTGAAACTAATTTTCGGGTGAAGAGGTCAACTGATCTATTGCCTATGTTCACCATTGGTTCCCGACTGTTATCCCGGAGGACTATATCTCCTCTCCCCCTCCTGCCACACCGGCAACAGAAAAAGACGCGGTCTGTGGCAGGAGTATTAGTCCTCCGGCTCACATTCCGGAACAATGGTGACCATAGGCAATTCCATAAGTTGACTCTTTACGCAAACATTATTTCACACAGCTTATTTATTCTGTTTGTCTCTAATGGACTTGAGCTGCCTTTGACACTCGTCGAATCAAACATTACCCCGAGATTCTCACTGGGTTAGGCTGGACTCTGAGTCAACTCCAGCCCGAAACATACGTCACGTTAAACTTTTCAAGCTGGCTCCTGAAACCGAACACCATAACCTCGGTCTTTTCAGCATTGAGTTTCAGAAAGTTCTGTGACATCCAGTCTTGTATTTCATTTATACAGTCTTCAAGCTTGGAGACAGCAAGTTTAACGTCTTCTTCAGACGTTGGACACACAGACACATATACTTGTGTGTCATCAGCATATATATGCAACTCCATCCCATACTTTCTGATGATATGTCCAAGAGGAAGAATATAAATGACAAATAGTAGAGGACCGAGCACCGATCCCTGAGGTACTCCGAAAAGCAAAAGCTGAGTGAACGAACATTTGCCATCGATGAGTACACGCTGAGATCTCCCGTGTAGGTATGATTTAAACCATGTCAGAGGAACATCATGCACACCAAGCAGATCCTCAAGTCGCTTCAACAACACAAGATGGTCTATAGTGTCGAATGCACTACTGAGATCAAGAAGGACAAGGATAGTAACACCTTGTCTCTCCACGGCCCACATGATGTCATTATGGACCTTGAGCAGTGCTGTATCAGTACTGTGGAATTGTTTATAAGCAGACTGTAGTGGTTCGTGGAGATTGTTTTCAGTCATGTAGTTGGTCAACTGCTTGGCGACAGCACGTTCCAACACCTTTGATAGAAATGGCAGATTACTGACAGGCCGGTAATTCTTCAGTATGTTATGGTCCAAATTAGAAAGTTATTTCCACAATCAAGAATCTTCTTCTTTAAGAAAGCACATTTGGTGAGATAAAAACTCACTATTGTAAGCATTCCTGATTTCCTTGAATTTCTGAAAATCCTGAGGTGACTTTGTAGCAATCCCCTTGCCAGATCAATATCTTACTACAAGCCTAAAGTACAATGCCTGAATTCCGGTTTGAATGCTTTTGAATTGTGTCGCAAAACATGCTAGATACACTGTAAATTCTGTCAGGGATGTGAACACTTTTCTTTTCTGTTGCAGAAATTGCCACAAACTGCCCCCGGAACTCTTGTGTATTTACTGTTTTTACAGAATGTAAACATCCAATTGTTTTCAAACTCGTGGAAGTGATTTTAGTAAAGGTCCTTTTCATTATGTCATTTTTTTCATGCCACTATGTCCCTGTAAGGATAAACCAGTACTGCTTGAAAAAAGTCAGCTTCCTGATATACGCCAACAAAAGTCTGTCGCAATAGAAAACATGGCGTCTCAGTTGAAAAAGAAAATTTATGGTAATCCAACAGGACACCGCAAAATCATTCATTGAGTGATATGACTGCGTTGGCAAAAGGACAAGCTTCAAATGAAAATGCTTGTACAAGCGCAAGAAAATGCTCGTGGTCATGCTCGTGGTCTTTCCCTACATTTACTACTCTGTCTGATAATTACCTACAAAATTAGTAATTATTGCTTTTGCTAAAAAATGATAGCTTTTGCTCAGAGGTAATTCCATCTTTATGTATGAAGATGCAAGCAAATGGTAAAAGGTTAGTAAAAGCAATTGCTTATTTTTATGAATACGGACTGGCTATTAGCTTCTTGCTTTCGTATTTATCATAGTATTGGATTGTCATATGAGGATGTCAACAGAAGAACATGGTCTAGGTTTCACCATCAAGGTACGAAATAGACGCTTCCCAAAAGAAGAAGTTACAGACCTGGCATTCGCAAATGACATAGTATTAATAAGTACCAACGTTAGATCTGCACCAGAGGGTGTATTGAGTCAATCCCACAAAGCACAAGTTTTGGGAAATTTCACCTCAATAGGGTCATGTGATCACATAAAAATCCTATTCTTAACACACAAAAACCCTGACTTTAAAGCTCATTTTAGTCCACAAAACGTTAGTACTTAGGGATTATTTTTGCATGATTATGAAATGTCTTGTGGTTCTTAAATTTTTGGAACACTTTTTATCCCTAAGTACTGACATGTGTTTAGTACAGTACAGTATAGGCACATCGCTATGCATTTTGGGATTGATTCAAAACACCCTCTGGATCTGCACATAGGCTATGGCGAACGCATGCATGGAATGCAGGTGTTGCTAAGAATGTAACACCAACGTTACCATCATCATCAAGGCCTACAATGGAAGAAGTAGATGAGTCTGGGATACCAGACACCAGGAAAGAAGTGCATCAATAGAACAGGACCCAGAAGGTTTATTCGTACGAAGAGCGCCGGTGTGAAAGTAATTATAGTCCGCCGTGAGCATGGTGAGCTAAATTTCGGGCTCATAGACGACAACGGAATAAATAGCGTGAAACTAATGTTGCGTGGAGAGTCAACTCAATCGAGTGCCCTAATCTTTACCATTGTAGCCGGACTGTGAGTACGGCGGACTATAATTATTTCTACACCAGAACAGTTCATAACTTGGGCTGAAAGGGTCTTCCACCCACATCACAAAATTCCATTGCTGCCGGTGTAAAAGGAGATATGGTCCGGCAGGAATCATAGCCCGGGCTCCATAGACGACAACGGAATATTGCGTGAAACTAATGTTGCGTGAAGAGTCCACTGAATCGAGGGCTCTATTCTTCACCGTTGTATGCGGGCTGTGAGTCAGGAGGACATATCTCCTGCCACACCTGGTCTGGGCCGTGGCTTTCTTGAAATATCCAAGATGGCGTCCAAAGTGAACGCCATGGCTGATAATAATCGAAAAAGCACTACATAAATATTTCTGCAAAGAAATGCGTTACTGGGCTAAATGATCCATTTCTGACACTCTTAAAGTCGCCGCCATATAATTCAAGTTTAAAATGGCCGCCAAAGCGGATAATTAAAAACCTTGATATCAACGAATGTAGTGGTTCAAATATATATGAGGTATATGTTATTGGACACAATAAACATATGGATGTCAGCCAATATGGCAGCCAAAATGTGTGTTTATTGTGTCCAATAACATAACCAGGGTTATTGCCTCAATACTTTTAATTCATATATTTCCTGATATCGGGCGTATTCTAAAAGTATTTCTGGTTTGGCAGCTATTTTGAGGTTATAAAAAATGACAAAATCTATTCCAACTGTCCACCAGGGTACCAAAGGATGGATCCAAAAGGATACAAGAGTGACACACCAACATGGGATGCAGAGTAAATACAAAAAAGTGTGTCACAACATCTAATGGGGTAAAAACAATTTAATACATAGAATTAAAAACCAACGTTTCAAAAGGGCAAGCATTTCTTTGTCAAGGTGAGAGAGACCAGCTCTAGTACAGAATGTGCAGTAGAGACCAGCTCTAGTAGTGAAGTGAAGAAGTAAAACCACAGAAGATATACAGAAACAGTAAAAAAAGAAATCTAAATAACTAAGGAGATCAATCAATATAGGTGATCAACAAGTGTGAAATAGCCAGAGAGGAAAGTATGGCAAGCAAGATGGGGGAGAAATGATACATAGAGCCATGGTAGGCCATCCAGGTCATAATAAGGATGGATGGATGGATGGGAGGAAAAAGAACCTAAGAAAATGGGGGACCACTGTCGCCACAACCCGACACACAGAAACAACATGACTCGCCTAGGTGGGACAGCCAGGCGGTACCAATGTCTATGTGCGTTGGCTCCCGCTCCCAGACCATGAGGACGGCATGCCAAGAGTGACGAGGTGGTCCAATTTTGCAAGAAAAGAAGAATTAAATTTACTCGATGGGGGTGTGACCTGAATGACCAAACCATGAATCAGAAAGGAGAGGGGGGAAGACCATTATCATCCCTTAATGTTGATGCCTAAAGGTGTGGTGGTTTGCAGTTTCTTAATCCATTTGACTTCCAAAGCAAGTCGATGGTAGTAGTTCTTGCTGCCAGGTCGATCGATGGTCATGATGTTAATATCATTCGTACTGTGTCCTCTGGCTGAAGTGTCTGGCAACCGGTTTATCACGACTGTGCTTAGTATCACCACAGTGCTCAAGAAGGCGTGTCTTTAGAGTTCGTTTCGTTTCACCACCGTATTGGAGATGACATTTCTTGCAAGTGATAAGGTAAATGATATTGGTAGACAAACAGTTAAGAGGATGTTGGATGGAGTATCTCTATCCTGTGACTGTGCTCTGGTAAGTATCACCAGCTGTAGTGTGTTGGATCTCCCTCTCAGCATGCTTGTGTTTACATGCAGCGCATTTATTACATGGGGAAAATCCTCGCTTTCGGGGCTTCGGTTGGTGGGAGCCTGAGAGACGATCTGACGACCACATCTTTGATGTTGGTAGGACGGCGGAAAGCAACTATGTGTGGATCCCGTATGGCTTCCATGCAGCGGTCAGATGCATGGAGAATAGGAAGGTATTTGTGTATGGTAGTAGCTACGGTTGAATGAATAGGGTTGTATGTGATGACCAGGGGAACTCGAGAGCAACTTTTTTCTTTCTGGCGGTGTTCTAAAGCCTCAGATCTGGGAATTTCAAGAGCCCTCTTGACTTGCTTTTCGATAACCTTAATAGGGTATCCTCTGTCACAAAGATTTTGTTTGAGTTGGCGGACTCTGATGTTGAGAGTCTCCTCAGTGGAGCATATACGTCTAAGTCTGAACGCCAAGCTGTATGGAAGACTTTCCTCGGTGTGTTTAGGATGACACGAGGATGACATGATGTATGTATGTCAGTAGGTTTTGGAATAAAGATCACTCTCCAGATGTCCATTACGTAGACTCACCATGACACCAAGAAATGAATGCATTCTTGGGATCTTACAGCTCTAGGCTTGATGTGGGGATGCATGGTGTTACAGAGCATGATGAAATTCTCTAGTTGTTCTTCCCCGTGAGTCCAAAATGAGAAAAATATCGATATATCTCAGCCAGGTAAAACAGCCAAACATTCCCATTGGCTGTACATTCAAAATTTAATATTCAAGGAATTAGGATCAAAATGCTTGCCAGATTTGTTTTAGCAGCCGAAATGGCCATCAAATCTAATCGTCTAAATGAAGATTTGAGAAAAAAGTTTTAATTTGTCCACCCCTAGTTTTAGAGCGTCGTATTCGCCCTTATATTGTACATTGACCCAAGTGCGAATTTAACCATTTTTATCCATTTGATATTAGGTTCGACTCTGTTTTGATCTTTGACCCCAGAACTACATCACCAAAAAATGTTTTAAATTTTGTTATAAAAAGAGTTATTTTCATCAACATTCACACATAGTTTCAGGCAGAACAGACAACAGAGAGGATTCGTTATTCACATTGAAAAGAATAATATGGCACCGTATTAGCTATTTTAGCATTAGACCAAGGTGAACCCCCAAAGCCAAACTGTGAACACCGTTGTTATCGCAACAGTGGTTTCTCAACGTAACCCACCCCACCCCGTTGCACATGGTGCCATTCAGTCTATCCTGTAGCTCTTTCTTCATGGTCCAGGTCTAAGATCCATAATAGTATACTCTCTACACAGGATCTGAAGAACTTGGTTTAATTGGAGATGCCAGATTGCCGTAAGTGGTATTATTGCAGGCATTCCAATATTATCCATTGCATTCGAGGAATTCTTTCTTGCTGTGAGCAACCTGCTGTGGTAGAACTTCTGCAAATTAGCAGTGAATAATCCCTGGCCAAACTACCCGAGGAGTTTAAAATTCTTATCTGTATTAGCGAGCAACATAAATACGTATCGTATTTCAATAAAAATACATCTGTTCTCGGACCGTTTGTGTCGCCTGCCATCGCGGTTTGTGAATGATAGGCCTCACATGACATTTGACATTGATATGTGACCTTTGACCTCATAAACAAATGAGGATTTGCATGTAAACGCCATAAACCAAGTTTGGTTGCAATTGAACTTCAATGATATTAATTCTACATGTTCAGTCAATTTTACAACTTGACCTCACATGACCTTTGACCTCATAAACAAACGAGGGATCCCATGTTGCACCTATGACTAAAGTTTGGTTCCAATTGAACTTAACCTTTTCAAATGAGGTCAATTCTACATTTTCAGCCTATTTTACAACTTGACCACACATGACCTATGACCTTGGTATGCGACCTTTGAACTCATCAACTGATGGGGGATGCCAAGTTGCACCAGATCAGAGAGGATTCGTTATTCACATCGTTATTCGCCCCAGCCAAACTGTGAACACCGCTGTTAGGGTTATTGCAACAGTGGTTTCTCAACGTAACCCACCCCACCCCGTTGTGGTGCCATTCAGTCTATCCTGTAGCTCTTTCTTCATGGTCCAGGTCTCAGATCCATATGACACTATACTCTCTACACAGGATCTGAAGAACTTGGTTTAATTGGAGATGCTAGATTGCCATAGCTTGCCATAAGTGGTGATAATGCAGGCATTCCAAGCTTGTAAATTATGTGACAGGGAGTCTTTCTTGCTGTCGGCAAAATGTTGTGGAAGAACAATGCAGTTCTACCACAACATCAAAGAGGAACTTCTGCAAATTAGCAATGAATAACCCCTGGCCCAACCTACCCGAGGAGTTTAAAATTCCTATCTATATTGAGTGTGCAACATAATACGTATCGTATTTCAATAAACAAAATGATCCTACATTTGGCAACAAAATATTTTGATACACGCATTTTTCCTAATTTTGGATGAGCTTTTAACAGGAGTGTTTTCATGGTATATTTTATCACCCTGAGGCAATGTTAGAAATATTTGAGGGGAGAACAACTCCTATAATAATGGATTTCAACAGGTGTTACCTCTGCATATTGGCAAGTGCAAAATTTGACTTGATGGGGATGTACTGGTTGTAATTTGCTATTTGCCGATTTTAATACTCATTTAAAGCACTAACAGCACATTTTTGAAGAGCGTTCCCCAATGTTAAAAATGTATAATTTGAAGTTTGTTGGAATTGTCTAGGAAACTACCCTGCGAACGAGAATGCTCAAAAGGTTGGCGTATTTACATAAAATACGCGAATTTGTAGTAGAATGGGGATCCAGATAAGTACTTACGGTAATAGCTGGAAATGCCAAGTTTATCTCTTGTCATGATGAAAATAGTGGCCACCTCAAGAAAATGACCTCTGATTTGACTGGCGAGGGGGTGTCCTGAACTAAACAACTAATGGATGAGCGAGCGTACGTACTGGTGCTATTTCCCGGCTATTTCATATTGGAATGGCCGTTTCCAGCAGCCGTTTGAATTATTTTCGGAGATCTCCGATATTAATTATTCTAATTACAAAATCATTTGTTTGCGACACATAGACATTTTCGAGGCTTAACCATCACAGGTATAGTTTTACTACCGTAACCAATGCCCAACCGTTACGAAGATCAATTTTTAGAAAAATTGGGGGGGGCGCTCTTCAAAAAAATGTGCTTCATTGCTTTAATCTTCTGAAATATTGTGCTATGGTACTTATAAATGAGAATCCTTTCCTCAAAGTTAGGAAGGTTTGAAGATGCTTTCTATAGTTTAAAGGGTGCTGAATCATCTTCTTGTGTCCAACTTCTGTGAATGGTGAACATGGTAAAATAGGGGGTAAAATTATTACAGTGGTAAGTTTGAAATCAAGTCAATTGTGTGTACATTGTACACCATGTATATAAGGATTAAAAACGTATACTAATTGTCTAGGTTCCGACCCTTTTAGTTCACAAGAATAGACGCGTGGTACAGTTTCAAGGTCATACTTGTGGCAACACTTACCCAGTGCTCTGATTTTGTTGAAATGGTGTTAAATTGTTTCATCTTACTTCTACATATTTGCAATTGTTGTGGGCAAAATCAATTGCATACAGAGCGTCACCCAAGAATTAAATTCATTTTCTGCTTCAGTATGACCTGAGGCAATAATTTGACACCATTTTCAACAAAATCTGATGATTGGATAATTTTTGCCCCAGGATGACTTGGAACTTATCGGGCTGTAGCCGTGTAACAAAGGGTCGGAAGACTAATAATACGAGCATTTCTATGGGCGCTCTACAAAGCACACAGCGCCTGACAATTATTAGTACGCCGCTTCAAGAAATCGTCACGATCATTTCGCTCATTTATGTGGCTGCTCTAACATGCTTACAATCGCACAATCCTATCAGCCGTTAGATCGTAATATTCTCCATAGCAGCTACCCAGATTTCACTTGGGTAGACGAGGCAATTGAGACTACGTGTCTTGCGCAGGGACACAAAACCGTTGACCATAGTGTGGGCTCGAACTCACGATTTTCACGGTCTATGGATCACGACTCCTCACTTATTCCGCAGACCCACGCGCTCTAGACCAAATCTACTTTTTTGAATCCGTATGAGACGAGTACATTGGTTACATTTAACCAAATTTACCCCTTGCGGAATGTTTCCCCTAAGGAAAGAACAACTAAAGTTTGTATATTCCCTTTGCATATGTAATCATGTCGGTTTATTATCATCTAATTATCCAACGATTCCAGACCAGATGCAGAGATTCTTCAGACTCGATGTGATGTTTAAGGACATCTGGCAAGTGAAATTTAATGATAAGCATATCAACATATTCAATATTGTAACTTGTTAAAGGGGATGACCCAATTTTCGGTCTATAAATTCCTTTCATCTTGATATAATGAGCTTCACCCACAACCCCGTCTGTAAAGTTTCGTGCTGCCGCTATTTTAACCCATAATTTTGAAGTGAGAGCTAGAAACAGATTTTTGCAATCCCATAAGTAGCACTTGTAAAATTAATATTGGTCAACAATGGGTCATATTTCGCTCACAACTCAAACCAAGCCATCCCTTCAGCATTACGACTTCACAGGGGTAAATGAGAAAAATTGTAAAGCTTTCTTCTGATACAAAAATTTTTACACTTCCAGTAAATCTCTGGGGGGTCCCTGGGAACGAGCTATTATCGATCGGCCATTACCTTTAAAGAGACACAAGGACATTTCCAAAAGAAGCCACCACCCGCAATCTTTTTTTCAAACCGGTTCTTTGGCATATATGGAATGCTTTACCATGCATTATCTGAAGTCACACCTGAATTGAATAAGACGAATACACACTGTCTGTAAGTATAAATGATGATTTAGTAGTAATTTTCTTTTCTGTCGTTCGACGTGGAAACTCAAAAGAACGTTTTCTATAGATGAATGTGACATTGGTTTAATGTTTATGGGCGCCCCTGTGGTAGTTAAAAGAGAGAAACTGGCAGTCAAAAGCACCTATACTTTTCATGGGAACTTCCCTGTTTTTTTGCTGTAACTTTGTTTTCGAATTAATACTACTAAATTCTTATCAGGCTATAATAAGCTATGCTACCAGCTGCATTTTGGGTGACCATTTAGATTCAAGGAAAGATTCTGCAGTAATTTATAATCCGATTTTATGTGGTCTGTCACAGAAACTACTGTAATATTTTGTGCCTGCCAGAAACAACAGAGGGCGGCCTGGATGTCAACAGTGACGTCATAGGTTCACATCATCTATAGGGATGATTACGATAGAGGCAAGTTCAAAACAAAGTTTGTGATTTTCTTTTGTACTTGTTTGTCCGTACAACCTTCGAATCGTCTCGGTGTAGGTGGGCCACAACCGATTCAAGTGCAAGTTATGAGAAATTTGTGTTCTCATAAATCATCTCCTGTCATTTAATTGTGTGTAACTGTAATATGTCCAGGTGAACATGAGTATTTCCTTTCAGGTCCGTTTCAGGACCAAAGTTATATTGGTTTATTTGGGAAACAGTTTACTATACCTTCTTCTTAGTGTAAAGAGTCCAAGGAGGCAATGATACATTTGCTGAAATCCATTATATAATGTTTATATAACTTTGAAGACAACTATCCGTGATCTCAAAAAGAGTCCAAAATAATTGAAATTTGCAGTAATCCCTTAAAAAAAGAAGGTTAACTCTCAAAAGTTATTTTGTGCAACTGCAAAATTGTCAGAAAGGAAAGAAAAAGCAGTGTTTGAAGGTATGAATCGCCATTCAATTACGTGTTGTAGCAAGTGTCCGTACGGACAGTAATGACTAAAAAATCCGATTTTGTCCTGATTAGGTTGCTTTCAGTCTTGCAGGGTGTGTTGGGATATCTATACTTGTTACGGACATGCAAAAATCTGATTTTTTATGATTTTTTTTTTATTTTCTGATTTAGCAAGTCACTGATAGTGCCTTTAAGTTACTCTTGTTAATGTTTTATCTTTAACTAAAGATGAAAAAAGGGGAAAAGGCAAAACTTTATAAGAGAACAGCTTTAATTATGCATTTCAAAACCAAGTAAAATGTTCAAATTCCATTATGCAAAATATACATCAGGTAACTGCAGCATACAAGCCAAGCTAATATATCTTACATATGTAACAAATAATATTGCATAATTACTCAAGATTCCCTGATGCTAAAACTAAAATTATAAAATCACTACATATATACAATATCAACTTAGCTCAAACGTGTGACTGTAATTACCACTGCAGATTTGTGTACTTGTGAGAGTCATTGTTATTACATAAAGATTTGACGCAGTGTAATTATCTGAACGAGGTTGCAAAAATAACTCTGTATCAAAAGTAATGCTAACATATTCATAACGCATTCATAAATATCAAAATCCATTGAAAAAAAAATTGAAGACTGATATTTAACCAAATAATACCTGAATGTCGCATCGTTTCAGAGTCAAGTTTCTTACCTCAAGACATCGCAAGCTTGAAGCAAGCTTGAAGGTACACTAACCTTTTTGGAGGCTTCAAATTTCTTGTTTCATACATGTAGTCTCCAAGTTTATAGGTACCAAACAATTGATATGAGAAATTTGACAGACCTGAGAAATAAGCCTTCATCTAGCAAACATGAGAAATAAGCCTTCATCTAGCAAACATGAGAAATAAGCCTTCATCTAGCAAACATGAGAAATAAGCCTTCATCTAGCAAACATGAGAAATAAGCCTTCATCTAGCAAACATGAGAAATAAGCCTTCATCTAGCAAACATGAGAAATAAGCCTTCAGCAAACATAATCTGAAGTATTGTGAACTGCTGTTATGAGTTGTCATCCATGAACTGAATAACTGAAGCAATATTGTACCATGTTGCTTTGCATTCAAAGTACATTTATTGAATAAGGGTATCATTTTGAAATGGCTAGTGGAATTTTTCCCAAATATATAGGACATGTTGAAGAGTTCCTTGCAAGTCATAATTTGAGAATTCACCACTCATTTGCTAATTAAACCCAAATTTTAAGTGAAATGAAATTAAAGACAATACAAAAGAAATTCATATGTTGTGCTTCACTCTAGTGCGAGATATGGTATTAGGATGAAGGCCTAACACTATCAGCATACTAGACTTCAGCAATACATGCAGAAATGTGTCAATTGTATTGCTTTGGTGTAGTTGAAGCAATACCTGTAAGCACAATTATTTCATATTTAGTACACATTCAATTACTGGATGTAAACTGATTTCTTGAAAATCTGGTCATTGTTTCAATATTATTGTTGAAACTTCTCCCCAATAAGTCTCAAACTAATCTTAGCCACATAAGTCTCATAATCTGTAAATGTCTTGTCGGCACATGACCTATGTGAACCTGTAATCTACGTACAGAGACCCACAAAAATCAATTCTTGTAGGATTGATGTGATGCGACTTTGCAACATGTTCAATGTACATCCAGTGTCGTATTTCTTATCATCATTCCATTAAAGGATTGTATTTCTACATTTACAACAGAAATGATTTTTAAACATTACATTATTGAAGGTTACTTATCTTGAAAAACATGGCATATACAACAGCAAGAAAAATGAAATGGAGAAACTTTAATGTATAACAAAGACATTTAAACATACAAAGGTACATTACAACACATGAAAGCTATATTTATTAAACACACAAAAACTTGTATTTATTAATGTTCAAAATGCAAATAAATATTTTAATTTACAACATATATAATTGCGAAAGAACATGTCCTTTAGACCTGTTGCTTTCATGTTTCCAGAAAAAAAATAAACCTGGATGAACAGAGAAAATAGGGCAATGAAGCATAGTTGTGTAATTGAAACAAAAGGGGTTATTAAAAAGCAGGGCATTTTAATGCCCTGTTTTTAAGGATGTTAATTATTAAAATAATTAACATCCATAAAATGGGTCTGTAAATAAAGCTGCAATGAATATATGATTCAACATTATGGTTATGCAAATATCAGTGCAAAACTAATGCCTCAAGGATTTTAGCAAAACACACTGCTTGTTTTGCTATAATCGGGATAATGATACTTGTCTTGTTGTGTTTCATAACACACTCCGAGATTTCTGCAAACATACATTTTCAGAATATTTAAGAGGGATCCTTGAATATTGCATTTTTCATGAGTTACTGCTTCATACTGCACCTAATATTTGGCATATGTGGGAAAAGCCGAACAGAACAAAAGGCCAATTGGTAGGGTCTCATGACGACCACAATGATTTGGGACTGCGATGAATATACAGGTATAACTCTATAAACACAGGCTGATGGATTAACATCTTTGAAGATCGAGAATTATTTCTGGGTCATTTCTCAATTATGAGTGTAGAAAAGGAAGAATGGATTTTTATTCAATAGCTATCATACAGGGTGAGTCAAAATGGGCAGGAATTAACAGATTAGGATGATATTCTGCGAAGAGTAGAGGAATTCTATGAAGAGCTATACCAAAGCAATCAACAACCCGAAGACATAGAAGATTCACAAGGAGAAAGTACCTAAAGTTGAAAGCTGGGAAGAGAGAATTCTTTAAGGCAAATGAAACGGGGCAAAGCCCCTGGACAGGACAACATAATGATGGACACACTAAAAGAAGCAGGGGAGGCAGTTAACATAGAACTGGCAAAGCTCTTCACAGCTTGTCTTCACCAAGCGAAGGTGCCCAAAAAGTGGAAAGATGCCAACATGATAATCTTGCACAAAAAAGGAGACAAAAGGGATTTGAAGAATTACCGACCAATTAGCCTTCTATCCAACATGTACAAGCTTTTCACAAAGATTGTGACAAACAGGTTAGAAAGAATTCTAGATGACAACCAACCAAGGGAGCAAGCGGGATTCAGAAGAAACTTCTCAACATAGACCACATTCACACCCTCAACCAACTAAAGGAAAAAATGTCAAGAGTTCAATATACCTGTATGCGTTGCTTTTTGTGGATTATGAGAAAGCTTTTGATTCCGTTGAAACCTGGGCAGTTCTCATGGCACTGAAAGAGCAAAACATCAACCCTAACTATATTAAAGTAATCAAAGACATATACACTGGCAGCACAACTACTGTTAAGTTACTCAAAGAAAGCAACAAAATACCAATAACGAAAGGAGTGAGGCCAGGAGATACCATGTCTCCAAAGCTCTTTACAGCATGCTTGGAACTCATCTTCAAAGACATCAATTGGGAAAATAAAGGTATCAATGTGAATGGGGGAAGTTCAACCACCTCCGTTTTGCAGATGATATAGTCATCATAGCTAACAACTTCAGTGAAATGGAGATCATGCTACAGGACTTGGACATAGCAAGCAGGAAAAGAGGACTGAAAATTAATATGAAGAAGACCAAAGTAATGGCAGACCAATCAGTTACACACAAACAAATCATCATTATGGAACAGATGTGGAACATGTATCTGAATACATCTACCTGGGACAACGGTTCACTCTCACCGAAAAGAACCAAGATAATGAAATAAGGAGAAGGATTAAAGCAGGATGGCAAGCATTGGCAGATACAGCCACATCATGAAGGGTAATCTACCATTGTGCTTAAAAAGGAAAGTGGTAGACCAGTGCATTCTCCCATCAATGACATATGCATCAGAAACATGGACGCTAACAATTAAAATGGAAAGAAAGTTTAGGGCAGCCGCCAACATAACATGGAAAGAAGTATGCTTAACATAACATACAAAGATCACAAAACTAATAAATGGATGAGGGAACAGACAAAGGTACGGGACATAATGGAAGTAATCAAACATCGTAAATGGACATGGGCTGGCCATATCAATAGAAGGGGAGATGAAAGATGGAGCACACTGACTACTATATGGACACCACTTGATGGAAAAAGGAACAGAGGTAGGCAAAGAAAGAGATGGAGAGATGAAATACAACAATTATGGATATGCAAGAATGGTACAAATATGCAAGGGAGAGAGAGAACTGGCAGGCATTCTATAATGAGGCCTTCATCCAGCAGGGGATTGAAAACGGCTGAAGAAGAAGAGTCAAAAAACTTGACCCGGATTGTGTCCGCCATTTTGAGTTTTAAATATTGTATATATAACGTATGTGATATCATCGGAAAGCCTATTTCACTATCTTTAATTTGCTGCAAAGATAATTCCAATCGGTTAAGTATAGGCCGAGCTACAGTCTTTTGAATCAAGTAGTCCGGGTTTCACCCTATCATGGATCCCATTCAATGCAGGTGACCGACTAAGCAAATGTGATTCAATGGACAGTGCCAGAAAAAACGGACGCTTACCTTCCAAACGACTGTAACCGGTGCTATGCCTAACCAAGTGAATGATCTTTGCAGCAATTAAAGATAAACCAAGCTTTGAGATGATATCACACATGTTAGACATATTTTACTTGAAAATTCAAATGGCGGACACAATCAGGGTCAAGTTTTTTTACTCACCCTGTACACTTAATCAAGAATGAGAAGCTGAATAAATTGTAGCAAGTGGCTCACTTTATTTTGAAACTAACAACAATTGAAATAATCAGCCACCTAGATTTGAACCAGGACTTTACGACTAGCAAAAGGCATCTTAAGAACTAGATCAAGTTCTCATCTTCCTGCAGGAAGATCAACCCATACTTTCATAACTTGCAATCGTCAAGAGCCTCACAAAGTGACGCATATATGATTTCAGTTTATTGCGATAGGAAGTATATTTAATGAATTACAATTTTATTGAAGTGTAAATTCAATTCCTTAAACATGGTTATGTCAAGATAAAGTAGACATAGGGGCAATAGCCAAAAAATCAGCCTTAAAATATTTACAACTTGAATAAATAATTATGTAAGTTAAAGGTTCCTAAGAATAAATTTACAAAATTAACACATGAATCACAATGTGACCCACCTAATGGTTTAGTAATCTTCAGCTTGATGTTGACACTTACATAACTCTGAGGAAGGCTGGGCTTTCATTGACTTCTTTCTTTAGCAGGATCTCAGATACGTGCAATGCCACGTAATAGGATTCGGTGCCAGCATTCGGTCAAACAAATCACAAGGCTTAGAGTGAGTGGAATTCAAACTTTTCATTGTTGATTATGTGTCCTGTGATTGTTTGGACCGATTGCTGGGCAACAAATCCTATTACGAGGCACTTCTACAGTGAATTTCACCATAACAGAGCTACAATGAAAAGATTAAAGCCTTAACCTGTTAGCCATCTAGATTAAACTCTTACCCCCAATCCTTCCGGGTCATTGCAGTACAAGGAAGTGAAAGTTATTATGATGTGATAATCCCCTTCCCAATCTAGCACAGTACAGATGTTTGAACCCATGCAAATTGTCTCTTATTTGTAGAACAATTTTAAGCAATGTTGACACAATTTTGACAACTAATATAAGTACGGACATGCAAGAGCTATTACCTCTGAAAAAATCAGGCAAATTCATTGCAGGAATCTTGCCATATAGGCCTACCGAGATCATGATTTGTATGTTATAGCGCCCTCTATGTGCCTATCCCCATTGAGAGACGTGTAAAACTAATTTTTTATGGAAAATCTTATTTGCCCGCAATGAATTTTTTGGGTTTTATTCTCATTTTGTCAAAATAAATGAGACTTTCAAACAACTCTGCCACTGCCAGGCACAGGTCTTTACAATATTAGCTTTTAGTAAAACTCATTTCTTGGTGACATGAGTATGTCTTGGTGAAAATATTTTATAATAAACATCTAGAGCACAGACCTTTTACAAGGAGCTTGGTTTACATAGAGGCCCCGCACCAAATTGTCCAAAATGATGGTTGTTACTTCTAGTTGTGAAAGTGGCTATGAAAAATGTCATCCAATTGGTGAACTGTGGAGCCATTTTCATGTTTCCAATGTACTACAAAACAAATTCAATATACCACAAATACCATATCTCCTAATTTGGCACACAACATCATTTAAAAATAACACATAAACAACCGCCCTTTTACTTGTTTCACACCACTTTCAATTTCTTTGTACATTCTTCAAATACTGTCTCTCGCAATACACGTATAAAATTGTTATAAATATGATAAAAAGAAAAGAAAAACATTACAAATATTATTAAACTACTCAAACACTGCAATGCTTAACCACAATAACTATCAATTAACACATTGTTTTTGTTCAAACCAGAAACAATTTCTTTCATTGCACTATACAAATCCAATTTCTGAGTAAATAATTAGTTTTCAAACAATCTGTAAATCAATCGATAGACCAAGGATGTTGAGTTGGAAAGAGTCTAGCTCTGACAGCTTTAAAACCAACACGCTCAATTTTCTTTAACACTTCAAAACAATTCTGGCACAACTCAAGTTTGTTTTACTGTCCCAGGATTTACTAAGGCCTAACAAAGTATGTTTGTTTGCCGTAACGGAGGAAAAATAAAAGGGTCCGTTGGTTGATTTTTTTTAGATCTTTACTTTACTCTAAAATGAATACAACATGCTACTACTTTAAAAAAAATTCAATGACATGGCAAAGATCTTTTATTTTACTTGTAGTTGTTTTGTTGTCTTGTTTTGATGTTTTTTTCATCTTTGTCTTCACTTGGTAATTTTTTTTTTTTAAATTGTGAATGAAAATCATGGGTCAGTCAGCAGAATTTAAAAAAAAATTGTGCTAATTTGCATAAAAATGTTTGCATCTGCAAGTCTTTTTTTTTTATCTGTCGGGTTATGGCAACAAACTTTTTTTGCCTAATGCCAGAACCCATTTATACACCAGGGAGGAGTGGAACAAATTAAGATAAAGTATCCTGCTCAAGGATACCACACAATAACCATTATACTGTGGGGTTCAAACCTGTGTGATCTTGTGACTCTGAGTGAAATGCATACATCACTGTACTTACTACTAGTAGATCACTGATAAGTTTTAAGTTTCTCACAGTATCCACAAGTAACCTTGTAGGAACTGTACTCTTTCAAATCCTGTATGCTTTCCCCCTCCCTTTCCTTCTGACCATGCTTTAATACAAATACATTACATACAATTAAGTTTTCCATGTGTTCAATGTATATACCTTTTTGTACTGTTTCCTAATTTTAATGCACTGTGCATTGACCTATCAAAGGATTGTTATTATCCGATCACATTCCCTGCCTCATACTGAATGTTTAAGCACAAGAAAATAATTCCTTACTTTCTGAACCAAATGTAAAATGTTTAATGAAACAAAAACTATGACTCGAATTAAAAGAAAAAAATAATTCCTTACTTTCTGAACCAAATGTAAAATGTTTAATGAAACAAAACTATGACTCGAATTAAAAGAAAAAAATATTTTAATAGAAACTGCGACTATTGTTTTTTGCTATCACTATTTAAAATGTAATTAAAGGCACCTATCAGTGATTTGCTAAATCATAAAATCGAAAAATCATAAAAATCAGATTTTTGCTTCTATGTAACAAGTCGGGTTACCCTACATACCCTGCAAATGATTAGACCACAAGCAACCTAATAAAGAACAGAATCCGATATTTTAGTCATTACTGTCCGTACGGAACTTACTTCAACACGTAATTCAATGGAGAGTCGTATCGTTGAAGACTGCCATTTTCTTTTCTGTCAATTTTTCAGTTGGAAAAAATAACTTATGATAATTATACAGACTTATCCTTCAATTTTAAGCTTTTACTGTAAATCTCAAATATTGTTGACTCTTTCGGGTGAATCACTGATAGTGTCTTTAAGTCTTTGTATGAACCCTGGCTCATCAATATACCAACAAATACATATTTCTGTTCATCCAACACCCACCAAAATGCCTGTTTCATTTTGTTTCGGTGTTATAGAAAGGTCCCAAAGCCCCCATCAATTGGCTGTGTGACTAGCAGCACACACTGCTAGTATACTTCATGTACACTTCTTCATTACCCCCTCCCCACAGGCCAGCTCTTATAAAAGGTTTGCTTTATTCAAACTAACAATCCTCTTCAAAATTCTACTGACATCTTAGATTCTTTAACATACACATATGAGGCACTTACCAGAGAGATGATTGCATTTTGATTGTGAATAAAAAGAAAATACAAAATAAGAAAAGAAGAGTAAGCTGTCATTCCATTTTATAAGTTTGTTAATTAATTAAAGGTCCATGGCCCAATCATCAATAGCCTCACCACCACAACTCCAGATTTTACCAGAAGAGATCCAAATTTTGTTGTCTTGAAACAAGCTGCTGTTTTTACTCATTTACCATGTGAAGTATAAGGGGGCTAACAAGGCGGTTCTCGAACCACAAAGGTCCAGCCAGTGCAGGAGCTAAAGAACAAGAAGCAACAATTTTAAGATCTCTGAGAAGATTGTGATGGCCCACCAAGTTTCATCCTCCTACCACATGTTTAGTGATTTGACCTTGGATGATCCTGCATGACCTTGAAATGACCTTCCAAAGTGTCAACACTGAATGTTGACCACACCCACCAAGTTTCATCCTCCTACCACATGTTTAGTGATTTGACCTTAAATGACCCACATGACCTTGAAATGACCTTCAAAATTTTTGGTACTGAATGTTGACCACACCCACCAATTTTCATCCTCCTACCACATGTTAAGTGATTTGACCTTGGATGATCCTGCATGACCTTGAAATGACCTTCAAAATTTTTGGTACTGAATGTTGACCACACCCACCAAGTTTCATCCTCCTACCACATGTTTAGTGATTGACCATGAAGGACCCCGCATGACCTTCAAAAATTTCGGCACTGATGTTGACCACACCCTACAAGTTCATCCTCCTACCACATGATTAGTGATTTGACCTTGGATGATCCCTCATGACCTTCACATGACCTTCAAAGTTTTGGCACGGAATGTTGATCACACCCACAAATTTTCAATCTCCAACCACATGTTAAGTGATTGACCTTGGATGACCTTAATGACCTCGGATGACCTTGAAATTACCTTCAAAAATGATGGTACTGAATGTTGACCACACCCACCAATTTTCATCCTCCTACCACATGTTAAGTGATTTGACCTTGGATAACCTCGGATGACCTTGAAATTACCTTCAAAATTGTTGGTACTGAATGTTGACCACACCCACCAATTTTCATCCTCCTCCTACCACATGTTAAGTGATTTGACCTTGGATGACCTTGAAATGACCTTCAAAATTTTTGGTACTGAATGTTGACCACACCCACCAATTTTCATCCTCCTACCACATGTTAAGTGATTTGACCTTGGATGACCTCGATGACCTTGAAATGACCTTCAAAATTTTTGGTACTGAATGTTGACCACACCCACCATTTTCATCCTCCTACCACATGTTAAGTGATTGACCTTGGATAACCTCGGATGACCTTGAAATGACCTTCAAAATTTTTGGTACTGAATGTTGACCACACCCACCAATTTTCATCCTCCTACACATGTTAAGTGATTTGACCTTGGATGACCTTGAAATGACCTTCAAAATTTTTGGTACTGAATGTTGACCACACCCACCAATTTTCATCCTCCTACCACATGTTAAGTGATTTGACCTTGGATGACCTCGGATGACCTTGAAATGACCTTCAAAATTTTTGGTACTGAATGTTGACCACACCCACCATTTTCATCCTCCTACCACATGTTAAGTGATTTGACCTTGGATGACCTTGAAATGACCTTCAAAATTTTTGGTACTGAATGTTGACCACACCCACCAATTTTCATCCTCCTCCTACCACATGTTAAGTGATTTGACCTTGGATGACCTCGATGACCCTTGAAATGACCTTCAAAATTTTTGGTACTGAATGTTGACCACACCCACCACCTTTCATCACCCATACCACACAGATAAGGTTTAGTAGCAGTTTCAACTCATTTTGGTGCCTATCTTGACTCCCCTTTGACCTTTGACCAATGCTACATGACCCTCCTCCGAACTCATCGCAGCCTACTTGAGTGACATCAATGGTGCGAAGATGGACACCCATACTTGCTCCAATCAAAGATATCGTGTTTACAACACACTTTCTTAGCTTTTTAGCCCTATTTTTGCCCATATTTGACCCTATTTTTGACCACATTTGACCTTTGACCCTGCCACATGACCACTTTGTATCCCACCCACCGCCTACTTGAGATACATCTATGTGCGAAGATGGACTTCCACACTTGCTTAGTTTCAAAGACATTGCGTGGGTCCGCACACAACACGCACGGACGGCTAGCATTTCAATAGTCCCCCCCCTTTGGCCAACAAAAGGTTGGCGGGGGAACCAAAAAATGTTTGGTTTGGATGTTATAAGCAAACATTTACACAATCTCTATGGGGGGCTTAAAAAATCATGTGTTTTATCTCTCCACCAAAATGTATTAAAATTTCGCATTAAACTTTACCAATGGGTTTAGGGTCAAGACCATTCAATGAAGATGAAAACTTCATAAAATTAAATGGGGAAATGCACAGCCAGATATGCATATTCCAAGTAGCAGATATGCATATTTCAAGTAGCAGATATGCCATATTCAGTGGAGATATGCATATTCAGTAGTTTGCATATTCCAAGTAGCAGATATGCATATTCCAAGTAGCCAATATGTGACCCCACCATACCAACCCCGGAACAAAAAGTCGCAGTGACTTATTCCTCATTTGATCAGAGCCAGTCAGAATAGCCAAATCCCCATTCATTCATCTTTAACAATAAAAGCAAGTATGACTTTAGTTACCTTTATATAGACTAATCCCACTAACCAAATTCACCCAACCAAAGCTGGCAGACAACTGTCCACATAAAACACCTGCCACTGTTAGCATTCCAGTCTTTTGTTGACTTCAAGTAAAGAATACCTCCAGAGATGCAAAAGAATGTGGGATACAGCTGGTGGGATTAGTCTATATAAAGGCAGCTAAAGTCATACTTGCTTTTATTGTTAAAGATGAATGAACTGGGGATTAGGATATTTCTGACTGGATCTGATCAAATGAGGAGTAAGTCACTGCAACATGTTCCTGGGTTTGTAATGGTGGGTCACATATGTATATTCCAAATAGAAGATATGCATATTCCCAGCTGAGATATATGCATTCACTACTGTTAAACATATTAACAGTAGTAGATCTGCATATTCCAAGTAGCAGATATGCACATTCACAGTAGCAAAGCTCAAAACATGGGAAATTGACACTTTATAGGCGGTTTGTTACACTTCCATCTGCTTGGCTCTGAACACTTCCGGCGACATAAAGGGTGTAACTTTTTAGCCACGACATTTAACAATGACGTGTACATGACACAACAGACTATGAACACACCAAAAAAGTACACTTCTGGCACTCACAAACAAAGCAAGAGTTAACACTATTTGATGTTCAGCAAGAAGTCTATAGATTCAGATCACATTATACAAAGCAACAACTTTTAGCTTTTACTCTTGTATATGCTGGTATAAAATTTCCTATGATATTACTGAAATATTTAGTATCTCCGGTGCTAATCTACCAGAGCACTAATTTACTGCAAATTTAATTGTGACATCACAACATCAAAGCAATAACATTCTGGAATATTATACACCGATCATGTCTAAACCTCCTGGGATCTGCCACCTTTCTTACAGTATCTCTCATTGGCTCATTACACGATATAACATTACATAACCTCTGAGTAACCAATCAGAATAGACCTTCAATATATCTATCTTTTCTTACCAGGTCTCTGGTTGATTACATCATAAAACCCTATTAATGAACAATCATTTCAGTTGGTAGTGCCCAGGTGGTTAATCAATTACAAGTTGTACAAGAAATAAAAATTCAACTACTAATAACACTTGAACTTGTTAATCATAAGACGACCAATGTTTTTGCCATTTAATTATAGTCATTCAAATCAGCATTTGGGACATTTGAAGGTGGCAATCATCATAATGTCTCTTAATTCATACACTTATTGAGTGTTCCTTAGCGTGGGTAGACCATATTGGATCAACTAAAAGTCAAGGGCTTCAAGCACTGCATATTCTGACTTGTGATTTGTAATTACGACTGGGAAAGGTAACCCTGTAGATGTATTCTGTGGCACATCCAGATGGCAATTTACACACAGCTACTCAGGCCAAGTGCCTTCAGGTAGGAGATAGGTTTCAGCTGGCAGACATTGCCTGCAATTAGCACTGATTGGAAAAGTGGGTTATATGCAGTTTGTGTGCTCATTAAAGTAATAGTATGGGGCAAAAAAAAAAAAAAAAAAAAGGCGGTGTGTTGGTGGTTTGAGATTTGTTGGCTTTTTTGCTACAATTGGAATTTTGGGTCTTAAAATGTAGATAATGGTCCTTGGAATCCAAATCAAATTGTTACCATTTTTTTATCCCTTCCGTTTGGCGGCCATCTTGGTTTTCAAAATGGCTGCCATTTTCAACATATTTTGCTCTATATCTGGACTTCTGAGCAACATAGAAGGCTCAAATTGGTGGCAATACCAATGTTTGTGATGTCAAGGAACACAACTATCACATCCAGAAAGTCGCAGATAGTTTCCTTCAGGAGGTCATCTTGAATTTCAAAATGGCCACCATTTTAAACATATTTTGCTCTCTATATGAACTTCTGATCAACATAGAAGGCTCAAGCTGGCGGCAAAACCCATGTTTGTGATGTCAGTGAATGCAAATATTACATGCAAAAAATCACAGATTGTTTCCTTCAGGCGGCCATCTTGAATTTCAAAATGGCCGCCATTTTTAACATGTACACCGCCCAATATTTGGACTTCTGAGCAACATGGAAAGCTCCAATTGGTGACAATACCCATGTTTGTGATGTCAAGGAACACAAATATTACATTCAGAAAGTCGCCAATTGTTTCCTTCTGGCCGCCATCTTGAATTTCAAAACGGCTGCCATTTTTAACGTATACTTCGCTCAATATCTGGACTTCTGGGCAACAAAGAAGGCTCCATGTTTGTGATGTTAAGGAATATTACATCCAGAGAGTCAAAGATTGTTTCCTTCTGATTGTTTCCTTCCATCTTTAATTTCAAAATGGCCACTATTTTTTACATATACTTCGCCCGATATGTGACCTTATGAGCAAAATAGCTCAAATGCTCCTTCCTAATCAGATATACATCCTATTGCACCAGAACCACTTAAATCATGGAATCCTGGGAGAGCCATAGCTCTGGGTGTTTTAATAAGTTTGCATATAGGTTTCAATGTTATTGCTGTCTGCATATGTTCCACTGCAATTTCAAGTATTGAAACCAATATCCACAACTATCTATCTAGCGGCCACAGCCGAGATGCTGTTCACCATGTGGCGCCAAATGTCCTTGTCCGTCATTAAGTTGGGGATGTCAGATGGATCCTGCTGCATGTCTCGAGCAATCACATCAATGTAGTTAAAGGGGCGACGACACCTGTTAGCTCCTGTTTTGGTATGGTAACCTCCAACATGTGATGTCGAGACTACTTGATCAATCGCACGATAACAGTGACCTGCAAATCGTGCTCGGCGTTGGCAACAGAAGATGAGATTGGAAGGATATCTCCACATATCTGTGCTTTGGTCATGTGCTCTCGCATAAGAAGCCTGGTTTAGGTGCCATCCAGTTTATCATGTAGCTCTTTCTTTATTATCCAGGTCTCAGATCCATAAAACAGAAAACTCTCTTCATAGGCTCTAAAGAACTTCAGCTTGGTTGAAGTGGAGATACCAGATTGCCATATGTGGTGTAGTTTATTGCAGGCATTCCAAGCTTGTCCTTTGCGTGACAGGAAGTCTTTCTTGCTGTCGGCAACATATAGGACCCCAGGTACTTGAAGTCCCTGACCTCTTTGAGTTTGGTACTGTCTGTACTGCAGATAGGTTGATGATTATCTTCCTCATCGACGGTCATATATTCCATCTTCTTGGCATTAGATGAAGGCCGACTTTGTCTGCAGCGTTCTCAAGTAATGTTTGTAGATCTTATGCACCACATATCACATCGGCTGTTAGAGCTAGATCATCTGCACAGTCAAGGTCTGTGAGATGCTAACTATAGTGACATCTAGAACGCTTGGGTTTGATGGTGAGTCCCTTGTCGTTCATGATGTCAAGACTGTCTGAGGATGTAATCAACCACGATTACAAAGAGAAACGGGAGCAAGAGTATCTCCTTGGAGGATTCCAGTAGTTTTAGGAACTCCTTTGTGGGCCCATCCATGGTCTGTACAAAGCCAGATGGGTTATCATACATGATGGCAATTGCTTTAACAGTCTCGTCTGGGACACCATAGTTGGTAAGAATATGCAGCATTACATCTCTGTTGACACTGTCAAAAGCCTTGGAAAAGTCTACAAACGCAATTGAAGCTTTTCTCTTGGAAATTCTCAACTCTTCTATGATCCTTCTGAGGGCAAGATCTGAGGTAGTGTTGATCTGGCTTTCCGAAAACCATTCTGTTGAGCAGCATTGAGTTGTAGGTCTTAGAGGCTTGTGGTGACAGTGTGATTCCTCTGTAGTTTTGGGGGTTGTTGGAGGTCACCTTTCTTTGGTAGAGGAGTGATGAACGATGTTAATATAATAAGGCAGCTGGTTTGTTTCACATGTAGGTGTTGTTACAAAATTCCAACAGTTAATAATGAAAAGGTGGATTCTTACAGATTACTGCAGGAATGATGTCGGCACAGCTGTTTGAAAGTCTCATTTATTATGAGAAACCCAGAATAAAGCCAAAAATATCAACGGCGACACACTTTTGACAACTAATTTGGATTATTTACTACTGACTTCATCCTGTGTAAATTTTACAAAATTTCATTGCGGGCAAATATGATTTTTCTCAAAAATTTATTTTAACACGTATCTCTATGGGAAATGGCAATATAGAGGGCGCTATAACATTGAAATCATGACCTTTGTAGGCCTATATGGCAAGATTCCCGCAATGGATTTTTCCGATTTTTGCAGAGGTAATAGCTCTTGCATGCTACTATCAAAAATGTGTCGCCACTGCTTTAAAATTGCTCTAAAAATAAAAGAGACGATTTGCGTGGGGTCAAACAGCTGTGTCTTAGTGTTGTTCAGTTTCTTCAGGCAGACCAGAAGCTCCTCTATAGTGAAAGGTCCAGTCTTCATAGGAAGGGCATCTGCTAACTTGTGATTGAAGAAAGGTTCATCAAGGTTTGTGTTATTCTGAACTGGTTTGCCAAGTAGAGAACTAAAGTGCTGAAACCATGTGTTAAGGCGCTCTTCAGTTGTTTCACCTTTGATTCTTATAGGCGGGGTAGCTTTCTTATCAGTCAGCTTCCTTATTGCCTCACAGGCAGCAGCATGCTTGTATAATTTGAGATGTAGGGTGTCAAGTGCTTCAGCCTTGGACTTAACATGCTCCTCAAGCACCACGGTGTAAGCACCATCAAGTGCAGCCTTGGCGGCATCATGGTTCTGCTTGGAGCTTCTGGTGGATTTAGTACGGTGCTTCTTGGCTGTAGACTTCAGTTTTTCTCTGGCTTTGATGACTTTGTCGTTTAAGGCAAAGGCAGTAGTCGTCTTCTTTCTTCTAGGTAGCATCTCCAGTGCAATTTCTTTGTTGGCTGAAGTGACGGCTTCATGTACTGTGCTAGGGTTCTTATCTTCAAGCTCATCAACAAGAGTGTTGAACCTGTTATGTACTGCTACAGTATACTGCTCACAGAACTTTGTATCCCCCACTAACCTTTCTCCAGTCAATTGTTTTCATGGGATCTCTAGGAGGGGGTTTACTCTGACGGTAACTTATCTTGCTCCTGCAAGAGACAATTCTATAATCAGACTTAAAAGGTTCAAAAGTGTTGAAGGTTCTTGAGTTCTTAATGCTGCTAATCCACCCCTCTCTGACCAGAATGTAGTCCAGCTGGACAAGTTCTCCATTTGGGCGACAGTATGTCCACAGTCTACTTGCTTGATTTTGGATTTTGTTGCCAGTGGCAACAAGGCTAAACTGTTTCACGAATTCCCTCACGCACACCCCACCTCCGCTGGACCCGCCTCTGCACGCGAACAGCGCGTCCCCATGCCCAAGTCTAGCGCCGCAATCTCCAGGTATGCACAGAACATTATGGGCTGGAACTGCACTGGTGGTAGTGGACAGTCCATGGCAAAAGCTAGAGACAGTTTCATCTGGATGGTAGCAGCAAATGACTGTTGTTTCAAAATTACCCATCAGTGTAAGCTTCAGGATGTGCTCATTACAGTTGACAAGGCTGGCATGTGACTTGAGAGCCTTTGGTGACAAAAGAAACCCCACGCCTCCTGTAGCTGCATTTTTCTTATTCTTCCAGGCGAAGGCTGTAATAAGTGCAAAGCCATGGATATTCTCCTGTAGTAGATGTTTGCTGTGCACAATGCGGTATGTAGATGACATCAATATCATACAGTTGTGATTCATGTACAAGTTCTTCTTTCTTGGCTGTTGTTGATAGTGTCTGGACGTTGTATGTGCTGATGATGAAAACAGCATTACGTTTAACAAAGTTGTCCGCGCATCTTTTTCAATATCAGGTTGGACCTTCCAGTAGGCTTTAGGACCAACCCATCATCCGAATTGGTAGAGACCAATGTTGACTCAGGAAGCACAGACTTCAAATCCGGGGCTTAACCCTGGTGCTACGTTGCAAACAATTCAGCTTGTCAATTAGCTAAATAGTAGCTGGGATTCGCCAGTTCTCTAGCACCCTTTTCTTGGGGATGGTCCCTTAGCCTTTGTCTTTCACGGTGACACTCTGCCACAACATCAATATCAATAACATCACAAACATGGGTATTTCCACCAAATGGACCCTTTTATGTTGCTCAGAAGTCCAGATATTGGGCGGAAGTATATATTAAAAATGGCGACCATTTTGAAATTCAAGATAGCCACCTGAAGGAAACAATCTACGACTTTCTGAATGTAATAAATGTGTTCCTTGACATCACAAACATGGGTATTGCCATCAAATGGAGCCTTATACGTTGGTCAGAAGTCCAGATATTGGGCGAAGTATATATTAAAAATGACAGCCATTTTGAAACTCAAGATGGCCGCCAGAAGGAAACAATGTGTGACTTTTCGGATGTAATATTTGTGTTCCTTGACATCACAAACATGGGTATTGCCGCTAACTTGAGCCTTCTATGTTGCTCAGAAGTGCAGATATAGAGCAAAATATGTTTAAAATGGCGGCCATTTTGAAATTCAAGATGTCTGCCTAAAGGAAACAATCTGCGACTTTCTGAATGTGATATTTGTGTTCCTTGACATCAAAAACATGGGTATTGCCGCTAACTTGAGCCTTCTATGTTGCTCAGAAGTGCAGATATAGAGCAAAAATGTTGCAAATGGCGGCCATTTTGAAATCCAAGATGGCTGCCAAACGGAAGGGATAAAAAAATGGTAACAATTTGATTTGGATTCCTGGGACCATTATCACCATTTTAAGACCCAAAATTCCAATTGTAGCAAAAAAGCCAACAAATGACATACTGTCTCATACTATAATGCATAACAAAAAAAATTGTGTGTTTCCTATAATTGGTAAAAAATACAAGGGTAGGTCATTAGAGCAATAATAGCACATTTTTGGAAGAGCGCTCCCGATTTTCAAAGTTTGATATTTTTGCAGAGTTATGTTGGCAATTGTCTAGGAAACTATATCTGTGAACGAGGCTGCTCAAAAATGCGTATTTATCATAAAATAAGCGATTTTGTAATTAGAATTGGGATCCCAGATTGTACTTAACGGCAGGGCTGGAAATGCTAAGTTTATCTCTGTCCATGATGAAATAGTGCTACCTCAGAGAAAATGACCTCTAACTTGACTTGCCTGAACCAATAAAACATGGATGAGCGTAGACACGTACATGGCACTATTTCCTGGCTATTTCATATTGGAAGGCCATTTCCAGCAGCCGTTGAATTATTATCGGAGATCTCTGATATTAATTATTCCAATTACAAAATTCCTTCGTTTTGCGACACATAGACATTTTCGAGCTTAACCATTCACAGGTATAGTTTACTATCCAGTTACCAATGCAACTGTGTAAAAACCTCAAAATTTTTGAAAAATT
>JAMKCH010040415.1:0-27291 GCA_023653785.1 Ophioderma brevispina
ATCATTCGGTAGTCAAATTTCATCCACATTTGAGCATACGACAAATTATATTGGGTGGCTGGGAATGTTGAATATTTATCATTCAGGGATGCAAATTTCATCCCAGATTGGAAGCAATACGACAATATATGGTGGTTGCTGGGATGTCGTGAATATTTATCATTCAGGTTATGTCAAATTTCATCAATTTTGAGCAATCACGACAATATATGTGTGGCTGGGAGTCTGAATATTTATCACAGGTATGCAAAATTCATCCAATATTTTTTTTTTTTTGCATCCTGTTTAATATTTTTTCACCAATATTCTTTGTCCATATTATTCTATCTTGAAAACATCTCTGTGATTTTTGTTGGAAATAAACAAGTTTAAGGAGTATGGTTCTAAATGTAGTAGCGTTTTTTAGAAAATCATACATTATACCCAGTGTGCAGTAACAAAAGGGAAAACACTTTTGAGTAAAGCAGTGTCAATATGAAAACACACATCACAATGCATGTGCCATAAAACTGTCTCAGTGTCTCGTCATCCACGCATGTTTATCCATTTTTTTTTGCTATTTTAAGCATCATCTGAAACTCACCAGTGAGCGAAGTCTTCGTCATTTCAATATATGGGCGGAACCAGGACTGTCGTTACTATTTCTCTCCTAAATATCTAAATGGAAAATTGGCCAAATTTCGATGAATATAGAAGCCTGAAAGAATGTGCTCTCCAAAAATGTCACCTACAGTGGCTTTACGCTACACAAATCACAACAAAATGTGCTGTCAAAGGACAATGCGATCACTGATTTAATGAGGGGAGGTTCCCCTGGCCTGAAACAGTAAAAGTGGCAGTTGAACCAATCTGTTTGATTCCAATAATGCAGCAAGACCATCCATTTGTGAAAGGTGATTTGAAGATATCCCCCAAATCAGCCTAATCCAAAAATTTTAATTTGATTTGGATTAAAGTGATTTACTTTTTTGTACAAAAAGTGTTTATTCAACAGGTCCTATGAAACTCCCAAAGGTAATGTACCTGGTCTCCCCAGTAGAAAATAATACCTGACAGTATTTCCATTTTTATCTACAAATGATGGAAAATGGACTGTATGATTATGTGTTAATGCATTAACTAATCCAAGATTTGTTTTTTGGGAGGGGTGGGCTCAAAACAAATTTTAAAAATACACCTTTAATTGGCTCACCCCCGTAAGGGTAACTAATTAATAATTTTAAACATTTGTAATGTGCCTTTTTCCCGAAAGTTACAAAGCGCCGTAACAACGACAGAGACAACGCAACAGTACTACGGCAGCAGCTAAGCGCGCCAGGTTTACTACATCCAAGACATGACGAAACCCAACAATGGGAAAACAAGAGCTTTCATGATCATTTGCCCATATCAAATGAACCAGAGGAGAGTGGCAATTCCAGTTTTAATCAATAGCTCCTCTCAAATTAATTCCAGAATTGTGTACCTGGAATAAATCCAGCAAGTAACCCCACCGAGATTTGAACCCGGGACCATTGGGTCCAGACGCAAGCTCTCTAACCACTAGACTACGACACTCCCATGGTTGCAACTGATGCACAATAAAATTAGAAAATTATATACAATATATGAAATGTTACAAATATACTGCTGTTAAAGTCTCTCACTAAGCAATTCAATTAGTAGGGTGAGTGAGCACAATAAAACAGCACTTGACTAAAGTTTTCCAGTGTTAACCAGCTTTACTCCTGGTTTAAAATAATGCCCCATGTACACTGTATCATCAAGCAATCTAACATAACTTTGTATGCAATTTCCATCTATGTGCATTTTTTTAGTCTCCACGTTCCAAAAGACTACAAAGGTCACTAAAATAATGTAAACTTAATTCTGAGGTCTTAAGTCTTCTTCTGAGCTCTGATTGGTTCATACTTGACAGAACATGATATAACCGTTGATAACCAATCAAAATAGGACAACTATATCTACACGCAGGCACCCCTAGGCTTTAAATTCTAATGATTATGGCTACTCACATCTTATATTCCCTATGAATAATAAATCAAATCGGTAAAGTGCCTGTGAGGTTAAAACAACAGTGACTCAACAAAGTTTCATGCTGTGGCATCTCTATAGCAAATCATATGCACGTGGTGGAGATTTTGTAACAAGAAGTATAGCTACCTTTCATGCAAAATACAATTCTGAAATAATTATGTACATGTCATCTCGGATCAAGACTTAAATAGGAGATGGAAAAGATTGGATCGTCAGCTTTATACTACTGTGCTTTGTTCACTCATTGACTCGTTGGACTGTGTATTAATGCAACCGGACAACCAGTGCCTATTGAGATACCCAAGGATGTGATTGTTGAGGGTGGTACAGCGGAGTTTAAATGTACTGTGGAGATGTGTCAAGCCGGATATGAGACTCGTGGTGATACAATACAGGTTGGGGACGGTAGCAGAATATTTTAAGGATTGTTGACAGGACCAATGCAGAGGTGATGTATCCATCTTTCAATACCACTTCTCATGGAGAATATCTGTTTCAATGCAATCCAGGCTCTATGGTTTTATTTTAAACGTTCAAATCAAAAATGTTGTAACAATGCCATGACACAATGTTTCGATATTCTGGTTGTGGTTTTAGTTACATGGAACTTCAATTACGATCTACTCAGTGAGGTTTGTTTATGGTCAGAGTTTGAAAATTGCAGCAAAATGCTTACCACATGTTTTCATATCTACCATCTACTATAACCAAACATAATTCACAGGAAGGCTTCCTAATAACACTACATGACTCTCTGCAAATGATGGTAATCCGACTCCTTTCTCTCGGGAATGCTGATGACATACCTTTCTTTAACAGGAAATATTTCCTTTATTTTCAATTCATTTACAATTCATTGTCCACCAGCGATAATGGAAGGGAAATTTGTCTGTCAAGCTTTCTCCAGCTCTGGAAAAAGCCAATTGTCTTGCAGTATTTATTCCATACAACATTTTCCCAGTGGCTATGATATCACCAACATCTTCAAGATCTCCCAACAAATGGTTTAATGAGCACATTTATCTGTGAACAACATTGGGGAACTCCACACTCTCAGACACTTAACTTTCAGATGGTTGTGGGGAGTCTCTCCACTAGAATTCTGAAGTTTGCTCAGCTGTTGTAATTACTAACAAAAGTAAACCCCTCAACATGAACGAATTGTTCGGTTTGAAATGGTAGTCATAACTAACAACATAGAAATCACATGTGAAATTGTATTTCCATCCGTCTCTGCTAATCAAATGCAAAATGCAACCATTTTATGATGAACAGCCACCTTCACATCCAAATAACCTGGATGAAAAACTTCCAGCAATAGTGTGATTGAAAACTAATTGAATCACCCTGCGCAGCAGAACATCTCCCAGCAGCACCATAACACCATCATCTTAAAATCTGTAATATGCCTCAAAGCTAGTGTTTCTTCTCGCTGGAGTTGCAAGTGGGATGATTATTGAGAATAAGTGGTCCCCTTTCTTGAAGAGGAAAATCAAGGGATCGAGAGGTCAAAAGAATCTAGCTTCGAATGTGGCATCCAAAGCATTGAAATGAATTTCAAATCAAGCGGCCTTGTGATGACTCAAAGTCCTCTCGTTCCTCTGGCAGGATTCTCAATACTACCATAATTCGGTTTTTTTTGTCAAGGAAGGAAACAATTCAGGCCAGCGCTAGGAACTATGATACCATCAATGTTCTAATCTAAGGAAACATCAGAATGTCTCCAATGGCAAAGGAAATCCATGACTCACATCCTTACAAGCCTTGCAGAAAAAACGGTTATGACTTCAACGGACCAGTCAACAGTCATTCAGTTTATACTGCGCTCCAAACCAACAGGGACACTCACAGTCCAACGCAAGGTCAGTAATGTGTCCAGTTATCAGACATTTAAAAGGACTAAGGCCAATGATGATATGATATAAAAAGCCATGACTTTGATATGTTGTAAATGAATCACATAATTTGTTGAAATACAGAAGATAACCATGGGACCTAATACAAAGTGTGAACTTCCTGAAACATTTGTCTTCTTACATCAAGGGGCAAACTAGTTCCCTATTTTGCTGCAGCACGTAATTTGCTGACAACAGGCAAGGGATTGATGATGGATTATAGCCTCATATTAAAGGCTGCCCTCAGGGTGATTGTGAAATATAAATTTTCTTTGATGTAATAAATTTACAAATAGTAAACTGGAACTAAGGATAGTCACTTATTAAATGTGACCTGAATTCCAAAGTCTGGGATGAATCAGATTGGTTTTCCTGCATCAACATTATGGTTGGATAGCAGTTTGCCATATGGTTATGTGTTAAAAACAAAAAAACCTGGTCAGGGAAAATTTATGCCAAAAGGTGTGATTTTCATATGAAGGAACTTCGATTGGCCTGAGGCTAATTTCACGAGCAAAGGGATTAGTATGACATGCATTAGCTATATGCAAAAAACTCCCAATTGTTTTGAAAATTGACGGGCGCCTCCTTGTGTGACATCTCTGAGTCAGCCTTTTCATTCCCTTCAATTGCAAACTAAAAATGGATATTACTGCAAATTACAACGCAAAATCGGTTGCTTTTGATTGGCTCTAATGATCGGTGTTCCCATATACAACCTTGTCTATATTCTGTTAATCAACCCAAAACATTTTTAAAAAATGGAAACCCTTACCATGTAGATTATCAACTCCAGTGGTTGGGTTTTGGAATAAGATTTTGTTTTAACCGTTAAACCATTGATGGCATTCTACATTTAGAAGAATTCGTGACTGCCACCATTTGTTAGCACCTTATACAGGAAAATGACTTAAAGACACTATCCGTGATTTGAAAAATATTTGAAAATTGCGGTAATAGCTTAAAGTGTGTAGAGGCATAATATAAGTTCTGTAGAATCTCATAAGTTACCTTCTCCAGCTGTAGAATTGAAGAAAGGAAGGAGGAAAGGAATAAGGAAGGAAAGAGAGAAGGAAAACGCCGATGTCCAAGACACGATTCTCCACTCAATTAACGTGTTGTAGTTAAGTGTCCAGTTAGAGACGACAGTAATGATAAAATCTCCGATTTTGGGGGTCCTATTATTCGGTTCTTCTGGTCTTATCAAACAATTTGCTAGGGTTATGTTAGGATACTTACACTTGATACCGTACATGCTTAAAAATCTGATTGTTTGATTTGATTTTTTTCGATTTGCTTGAGTAGCAATCACTGATTCGTTTGTCTTTAATTACTGCGGTATCCTTTTGATCATCGGTTAGTTTTTCTCTTCACTCTTTTGTTGCACTGGTTGTATATAAGCGCCAAAAAAATCGATGACTGTTTAGTTTGCGTGATGATTGCATGATTCGCTTGCTTTATTAGAGTTGCGAAAGATCAGCCTTGCCAATTGGATTGTCTAGAGAAAGATTATGTTCTACTCATATTAGGCCACTTATTGTGGAGGCCTCTGCCTACAACACGGCACAAATCCAGAATGACAAGGAAAGACTTATGGAAAAATCTGATTTTTTTGATACAGGAGAGTTAACTGAACCGTTATTGGAGAAACCTGCAGACGGTTTAAATCGAGAAACCAAATCAAGGAGAAGCGGGCCCGCCCTGGTTTATTGGCTAACCCCCCCCCCCCCCGGGGCATAATAATAACAACAGGCCAACATTAGTGAGAGGCAAGCAAACTGACTTGCACTCCTTCTAAAAACAGATTTTTTTTTTGATTAAAACGTCAAAACAACCAAAAAAAAAGGGTTATTATTATCTTTTACCATATTTAAAGACACTAGCAGTGAGTTATCCGAAAAAGGCTGTCAAAAATATTGTGAAAATTTGCGGAAAATAGCTGATTAAAAGTGACGGATTTAAGCCGTGTAGAATCTCATAAGTACTTTTTCCAAACGACTAATTGACAAGAAAGGAGAAAATGGCAGTGTTTTTTCAAAACAAATCTCCATTCCAGTATGTGGATTGTAGGAACGTGTCCGTTCGGGACACCAATTGACTAAATATAATACTTTTGCCCTTATAGGGTGCTTCTGGTCCCTATTATTTGTAGGGTATGGTAGAATACTTTATACTTGTTTTGCAGAACATTGCAAAATCTAAATTTTGATGACTTTTTGCGAATTTCTTGGATTTAGCACTCTACTGATGTGGCCTTCTTTCCTTTTCTTTAACTTAAAATAAGCTAATTCAAAATTTATGTGGAAAAAGAACTATCTGAATTACTTCTTCAATTGTCTATAGTGCAATATACTTAAGAAGCTAAGTGCCATGTTCTGTGGTATTTCATGGCATTATTGAAACAAAATAGGTATCAGTTACACATTGGCAATTGATTGGTGCAGTCACTAAGTTTAGTTAATTCCTCATTATGATGCACTTTTGTTAAACACGTACACAGACGCATTACATTTAGTGTTGGAGCAAAATTGTTGTAAATGCTTTAAATGCCCTTCTTTTAGAGGACTTTTAGGAGGAGAAGTGGCGTCAAAAATCTACAACCTACGTCTCTTAAACCAGTGAAGGGACTCTTAGAGAAAGTTTCTACTGAAAGGGTAAACAATTTAAGGGGACATTTGTGATATCTACCCTCTTCTGTTTTGTTACATTTGCACCAGTACTATATCTTAGAGGAAATAGTTTATTCGCCAAAATTCTGGTTGTGATTCCGAATCTTGCTTTTTGGTGCTGGTATGAGCAAAATTGTCGCAGTGTGCATAGACAACTGTACGGTAATCATAAACAATGTTGTTGTTGACAAAAATTGAGGGCGGCCTCCTCGGGGAAAAAATCTCTGAGTCGTCTTTTAATCGGTTTCAACTCTGCACTAAGACTATATCTAGTGTTCTTGAATACTTTTGAAATCGCGCACAAACACACACACACAAAAATACTTGACCAGTGAGTGGAACTTTGAGATACAGGGTATAAATGTTGGCCTGTACACGCTTCTTTCTGTTGTTTGCTGTGGTGAATGTGTTGTGATATCTGTCAAAGCACGAAAAAAAAGTGAAATGAAAATGGGCATACCTGCACAGTGGAATAATGGTTTATTTTAAAAAATACAACAGGAAATGCGATGATAGTTTTGGATGTGTTTCTTTAATTTTTTTTCATTGATGTCATTCAGAATGTCAACAGTTTTCTTTTTTTGATTTGTTGGAAGACACCTAATTTTGAGTTGTCTAAAAAACAAACTTGTGTTTGTTTTTAAAGCCAGACTCTTCTTTTTTTTGTAATACGGCACTGGGACACATTTTCAGAAAATGAAATGTCTTCAATTTGGCTGCAAATGAGGAGTTCTAGGCCCTTGGAAGACAGTAGAGGATAGCATACACATACCGGTACAAATAACATACCTAAGAGTAGATAGTAGATAGGGATATTATAAGGAGGCTCTAAAAACATCACTCATTTGTAGGCTAACTTTAAGTTGCCGTAACTTTAATCAAACAAATGTGTTCTACATGAATATCATACCTCTACTCATAATATACAAACCAACAAACGGTCACAGATCCGGTGTCAAAAACACAAAGGTGCATGCGTGAGATCAAACTCTGCCGTTTCAAATATTGTGTTAGGATTAGGATAGCACTTGGTTACATGCATGCTGCCAAAAATTAAAAAGGACTTGGGTTGTTGTTACAAAGTCTAGTAAGGAAAAGTTTTTCAAAGCATTTTCTTTAAAGGCGACCTCAGGATTTTGAAATATCATTTTTTGTGTGTAATTATTAAAAATAGCCAACTAGAACTAAAGTAGCCACTAAAATGCTTCATTCTTAAAGTTTGGAGTTTGAATCTGATTTGTTCTTCCATTCATGCAGAAGCATTTATGTGTGTTATAACAATGCCCCCATAGGATACTGTTGTAATGACAACGATTCCGGAATTTATAATATAAGAGTTCGTGATATATTTTCTGTTGATGAAACTACTTCTGATTTTGAGCTTAGCTATTTCACACAGTGAGTGTTAGGGACAAGCATTATGTTTGTTTATATGCAAAAAAAACAACACAAAAAAACACAATTTGTTTGGAAATTGAGGGTGCCCTCCTTCGGGGAAGGAAATCTCTGAGTCAAGCCTTTCCTTTAACTACCTTATTAGTGCACTTACCTAACATTAGGTTTAGAAAAGCACCAAATGACCCAGATGACCATTACCCACCATGTTGAGTAGTCATTGCGCAAACTTTTACCCAAGGCTCACTGTATCCAAAGGTACCATTGATATCCATCAAGCCACGTGGATTTACACACAGCCATTTCGATCTATCTATCTATCTAATCGGCGCCAGCCGAGATGCGTTTCACCATGTAGCGCCAAATGTATTCCCTGTTTTGTCATATTAAGTGGGTGGTAGGAGTCAGATGGGACCTGCTGGATGTCTCGAGCCATCACATCAATGTAGTTAACTTGGTTAAAGGGCGACGACCCCTGTGTTGGCATGGTAATGGTAACTTCCAACATAAGACGTCTGAGACTACTTGATTCAATCGCACGAGTGACCAGTGACCGGGCAAATCGAGCTCGGCGTTGGGCAAACAGAAGATGAAAATTGGAGGGATATCTCCAATATCTGTTGCTTTGGTATGTGCTCATCGCCCACAAGAACAGGATGTTTTGTATACTTGCATAATAGGGGCAAGCGGGAGATGGCCATGAAGAAAGAGGCTTTTTAACAAAAAAACGGCAATATGCCCAACAAACATCACAAAATTTTGTTGTTTGTTTGTTTTTAAATCGAAAAAGTATGTGTTTTTTTTTTAAAGTTATTGGAAGTGAAATCTGCCACCCAATAATTTGCTCATGTTAGGAAACAATAGATATAGGTTAATTTGCATTTACAATATGTTATACAAGTATGAGGTATGCACGTTATTTACAGAAAAAAATAGCTATAACTTTATCATTTTAAAGAGCTTAACGATTCGGTTTCTTTTAAATTTATTTAGCCAATGAATCTACCAAGCTGAAAAGTTAAGAAAACTGACATAATCTCTTTGTGATATAAGTATGTAAAGTTGATATTTTCCATTTTTTTTACATATTTTTGTGAGTTTAGGTGCTTATCTTGACTTATAATTTTAATATATAAATTATATGTAAATTTTTCTTGATTAAGAGGTATCCTACAACATTTTCAAGCAACGGTGAGCATTTGACAAGTGTTTGGATGAATTTCGGCCCCAAGCGAATGAATTCATTTCTCAGAGTGCATTGAAACCCCAAAATCTCATTTTACCGATCTGCGAGGAGTAACAACCGCGCAGTGGGTTCCCTTATGATCGGCCCCCGCAGTGTGATCCCTGCATTTGAGAGGTTTCGGCTGTGAAGCAAAAAAAAATCAACATACACCAAAATTTGTTGTTGGGTATTTCAGGTTTTATGTTGCTGGTAGGCGGATGGAAATGCGGATTAATTGAACTAAACGAAAAAGAAGTTTGTTTTTTAAAGACTTTGTCAACTAATGGTTTTGTCCCGCTATATCATTTTGTACAGCGGGACGACGGCTTAATGAATAAGATTCAAAGCCGGGACATTTTGGGGGAGCCGCTGATAAGAAGCGTCCGAACCCTCCCCACATATCCAAAGTTTTTATAAGGTCATAGCATGCCGTGCGATCGTATTTAGCAGTAATACGGGATGAATGAAGGAGTTCTATGAATTTCTTAGTTCAAGGATTCAAATTGAAACAATTTGTCAAAAAAAATATATTATCCTCATGAAGATATAGAAATAATATACCAAAGCAAAACAAACAATAGTTAAACAAGCAAACAAATTTGTTCGGTTAGCTGTAATTAGAAAGGGACACCAGCCACACACTCCTTAAAAGAGCTCCAGTGGCTACCAATTAGTGAGAGCGTTGTCTTTATGCTTACGCTTCTTACTTACAAGGGGATTTCCGGACATTGCCACATCTTACTTGTACGAAATACCTCCTCTTGGTATATTCCTGGCCGGCCAGGATTGCGATCTGCAGAGACATGACGCTCTTCACTGTTTCCCGCACAAAAAGGTCAGTGGGTGAAAGGGCTTTAAAGCAAAGCGGCCCCTAGCCTAATGGAAAACACTTTGCCTATCTCTGTTCGCCACTCCAAGTCCATGTTACTTTTAGAAAAGCTTTAAAAAATTTCATCTATTTCCTAAGAGTTGCTCGTGTGCTGTTTGTTTCTTGAATTTTTTAAAATGAGTTTTTGTGTTATTGCCTCACATGATATTTATGTGCCAGCTGTTTTCTTTGGTATTTTATAGTTGATTGGTAAGTACTTATCTCAGTGGTTTCAGCTTTTACCAAGACCTGTGTATTACTATGTTAGGCTCTAATAGTAATTAAATCTCTATTTGGTTAAAGCGCTTTTTTCTTAACTTGTTTGTGGAGGAAGGCGCTATATCAAATGCGGAGTTGTATTGTATTATTGTACACATAACAACAAAAACAAAAAAAATGCGCCTTAGAACCTTTTGTCCTCTATATCACACAAGGAATGGGAATCTAAAAAACGGTTCTTAAAAATTTGAGAACCACAAAGGGTTTCCATAAGAGGGAGACAGTCTAGAACCTCTTTAGCACCTTTTTTTCTTAGAGTGTATAAGAGGGGGAAAGAAAAGAAAAGGAGAGAAAAGGAGAATCTTTGAAAAAAAATGGGGGAAACAATCTGGCGGAAGGAAAAAGACGAAGAAGCGAAGGAAAAACATGCTCCGGATTTCCTCAGACTGGACGTTTGGCTCCCCAGGCACGGGAGGGAACGACCACAAGACTTGCTTTATAGGAAACAGAATATTTAAGGAGGGTATACCAACCGATCCGTCAGCCTCGAACCCCCACACAGTTCACCCTCATCATTTTTGCCGAGATTTGCTTTTAAAAACCTTGTATTGTCTCAGTTCCCTGCAAATATTTTGGTGCTGAATATATTTGGGGCCATATTAACGTGGATGGAGCTCTGGAATAATCAATTAATTGTAAATATATATTTTTAAATAGCGCTACCATATATGAGAGTACAGCCAGTGATATCTATTAATACGCATATAGAAATGCTAGTCTCTCTATTATTTACAAAAGGTCACATGCGCTAGTATATCAGGGATGATCAGTATGCGATGAACGTAAATCTTATAAAATAGGGAAACTGAATTCCGTCTAATAGACGCGTTGTCAACACTGTAAATCATGTGTTCTGGGTCGGAACCACGTACGTATCCAAACATTTTGTCTCACTCTTGAACATTGTCATAAGAATTTAATTGTCTGGACCATCTAGGTGTTCGGATGTTTAGATTCTAAGCACAGTCAAATAACCTGACGTATTTCTAAACACGTCGCCCATCGCAAGGGACGGTCATTGTGTTTTCGTTTTAGGGCACATAAACTAATTAGGCGTTAGTTCTCTAAGACCTTTGTGACACATTTAACGTCTGTTTTAAAACGCGTTTTAAGGCGTTCATATAATTAATAAAAAAAATCAAAAATGTTTATGTAGAGCTTGTTTGTTCCAACATCATATGCCTCATGGTATGCATTAATAAAGAAACAAACGTATTTTTTCATTAACAAAATAATTGTGTTTTCGGCGACGAAAACAAAGGAAAAAATGTTCTCCTTCTTATTTGTGTATACTTTGCTATATGTGCATTAGATACCATCTTACAAAATTAACAAAGTAGTTTTCTTTTAGGCGACGAAAAAGAAAGAAACCCGGTTTTCGGGCGAGCGGACGTTTCGAGTTAGGGTTGGTTTTGGGCAATTTTTTTCTTTTTTAATTTTTTTTTCTTTTCTGGAGCTCAAAATTGGCCTAAAATAGCCCCAAAATCTGAACAAAATATCAAGATGAAGGAAAAATGAAAAATTTTTACAAATTTTCTTAAAAATATTTGCCAAAACAATTATGCCAAAAAAAACTAATTTTGAAAGTATTTTTACATGATTTTGAAAAAAAACTTTAAAAAAAAAAAACAAAAAAAAAAAAATCTGCAAAACTGAAAATCAGGGTCGGTTCGGGCCCGTGTAAAAACAGGGTTTTTGTATTTTAGTTCGCTTAGCTACATTTTATTTTTCAATCGATTAAACATTGTTTTTGTTAGATCGAAAACCTTTACCAATTCGATATGAGATTTTTTAGGTTTAAAAACTTTTTCGATCGAAAAAAAACAAGGTTTCTCCAAGCTTTCGAATGACTAAGCATGCTTTTTAAAATTGAAAAAACCTGTGTTTTTTTTTTAATTCGATAGCACGGCTTGTGATTTTTTTTTCAAATAAAAGCGTATTTCTCGGCTGAGAAACACAATTTTTGAAAAAATTTAATCTCAAATTGAGGAAAACTTGCTTTATCCTTGTACTCTATCTGGTTTTCCGTTTTTTCAACGAAAAAGGAAAAAAAAGTTTTCTTTTCCTTGCAAATATTGCCCATCAAATAGCTCCAAATATCAGTATGAAAAGAACCAACGAACCGTGCATGATGATTCCATTCTGTGTTAAATTGTATGATTCCAAAGGCGAGTCTGGAATAAGTCATAATAATCATAATCAGTGAGATTTATGGAGGCCTTTACAATGTAGGGCAAAGCGCTATAGATAGAAGACATTAAATTTGGAAACAAAGTTTCAAAATCTGGCGACTCCTAATTCGCTCGAAAAAATTGAAGGCCTATAAGTTTTCTCCAGCTGTTTTTTTTTAAGAAAGACCTTTAAAGTAAATCTTCTTGGAGAAAGAAAAAGTTTATTAAAGATAAAACGGATTAAATTAATTCTAGTCAACCAGCACACCCCCCCCCCCCCTTACATTTGAGGGCAAACCAACGTGCGACCGCAACCTGCGGTATCAATTGGGTTGTGAAGAAATGATCTTGAATTGCTTCGGTGCTGCTGTATTGGAAAGATGATGACGTATTCGGCGAGGAATGTCCTTTACGATTGTCCAAGCCGTGGTGATAAGTTGACCCTGACTCCGCCGTGACTGTTTAATTTAATGAAGGGTTAATCCGCTCTCACCCAGAGGGGCTCTTTAAACACCCCGTTCCAAACCCAGCGTTGTTTTTGTTGTTCTCTTGTCAAGTATCTTAATTGTCCTGGGTGTTAAAGTCGTGTCCACTGGCATGAAGGTGAGAGTAGACGGCAGAATCGTTACCACTAGAACTGGCCCTACGATGTTGTGACATGCGTTTTTTCAAGTGGCTTTGGGCGCGGTTTCCCAAGGTATGGTCTTGGCAAGAGTGATCTTCTGAACATTGAAAACACCATAGACACCTCCACCTTAAGCGTCCTTTGAGTGCTTGTCTTCGGATGTACTTAAAGACTGGGGAGGGTATTTGGGGTTTAAGTGCGTGGTGATTTCCGTTGGGTGCGGTAGATTCTTTAGTTTTTCAGAAAGGTCCCCCGTGGTACGTAGGTCACACGACAAGTGGTGTTGGATGGGTTTAACAGTACTTTTGCCTGTTGGTTTGCTATCAGGGTCAACTACGATTGGTGGCTTTGTCAATAGCCCAGTTCCTGGTAAACCACAGTTATTAAGTGCTGTTCCGTAGGTGTGCCACGTTCCGTACTTTATCCGATTCGTGTTATTATGGTCTCAGCTCTATGGAACAAAGTTTGGCAACACCAGTTCGGGCTCAGCGGGTGTTGTTAAACCAAATTGCAGGTATGATCTGTATGTGTCTGCTTGCGGTAAACAGACACAGTGAGTGACCGATCTTCTTGTATGGTCAAGAATCAAGAGTCCAAGAATGCAAAGAGTCCTAGAATGCAAGTTGACTGTTTGACTAGACCTTCTTGGGTGACTTAATATGTGGGTCCACCTGATTGATATGCGAAAAGAACGCGTCAAGTTCGTCAGATTTAATCGACCCAAGTGCATCCAACATATCGAAACCAGTTAGCAGGCACAGTACCGGGATATGTAGACGGCGCAGTACGTTCGAATTTTCTCCATGTATACAGTTATAAATAATTGGAGACACCGGGGAACATGGAACATCCATGGCGTTGTTGATAAAAGTTCCCTCAGTACGAAAATAGGTATTGTCTAAACACAAGCTGAGAAGATCACACAACTGATCCGGAGTTAAATCCGTCCGCGTCAGGAAGTGCAGCGTTCCTGTGTCAAAATGTCCGAACTGCCGCAACCGCGTCCGCCGGTGGTATGCTCGTAAAGAGTGCTAGTGACGTCAAACGAAGTAATTGTATCTCCTCACTGGATTGAGACGGACTAGACCCTGCACTTTTTCCGCACTAGTCTTCGGTTCAAACTGTGGTGATCAGGAACGGCCCACTAGGGACCAAGACTTTAGCAGGTATTGGGCTAGATTGTAAGTACTGAGCCAATGTGCCTCACAATGGGTCTTAAGGAGATAGCTGCTTTATTGTACCTTGGGTTAGACCGGAAGAAAGTAGAATTAGATAGAACACAGAGTATGCATTCCTCGCAGAATGACGTCATCATCGCCAATAACAGACACCGGAAGGAATCAAGAATCAAATTTCTTACACAACCCAGTTGAAGACCGCCGGTTGCGGTCGCAACGTTGGTTGCTCTCAAAGTTAGTCTGGTTGACTCGAATGATTTTTAATTCCGTTTATTTACAATCCCAGATGGAAGAGAGTACTACATTAGTTTTAAAGTTTACTACCATTATTCAGTAAACCAAACATACTAATTACAGTTTGTTTGGTCTTAAAGTTGTGGGCAACACAGCATTGATTTCTTTTCATTCATTTTTTCTTCTTCATTGTTTAATGACTTGTAGAAAGTGGCGAGCCAGGTGTGCTGTCTTGTCGGGATCCGTACAAAAATTATAGCAATCTAGAATGGTTACTAACTGGTCGAAAAATCATAAAATTCATCGCATTTTTAACACGGTCTTTGATATATGTAGATAAGACAAAGGGAAGATATCAAAATACAGCCGAACCTCCTTTTATAATCTCTAAATTTCTGAAAACGAAAATGGATGATATCTCCTTTTTATAATCCAAATTTCTAAACTAAAATTAAATGCATTTTAAAAAAAATCTTGGGGGGGAAAATTTAGATTAAATTTTAATCTAATTACATTTATTTCAATGCATTTTGATTTAACTTTTTAATCAAACTGAGAGAACCATTAGAATAAATTTTTTATGTAAGAAATGTAGAGATAGGCCTGTCGTTTTTTTAAATGATGAAATTATCTGACGAATTATTTGTCATCAGCCTTTCAAAGTGTAAATGCATATCCGGTGGTCTCCTTTGGAAATCCGTCATTACCGTTTCGCTTTATCATTTTCTTTTTTTATTATGTTTATTCAAAATTGCGTTGGGGGAATGAATGATTTATTTAAAAATATTGAAGACGTTCGCAATCATCACAATGTACTATTTCATATTGTTGATGGTGAAAATTTACGAAAGACAAGACATGATAGAACAGAGAGGACTTTAAGTTCTTATAGTAAGAAAACCAGGCTTGCGACAATGAGACTATTTGTGGGTTATTTGATATGGCGTGAATTGTCCTGTCGTACCAGAGCGTGACAGAAATAATACGGCTGTACTACTTAGAACAGGCAGCAGCCCTGACGTATTTTACTACACAAAATGAGGAGAAAACAAGGGCATGTGAGAATTGTGGAATTACATGAAAACCGTTTTGTTTCTGGTGCGCAAATTTCAGTGTAGATGTTCATAAACATGGTTTGGTTTGAACTATAAAGAAAATGCAAAGTTATTATGGTAAGCAGAAATAACCGAACTCGAGGAAACTGCTCAAAAAACTTAGTTTTGGCTGAAAAAATACAAATTTAACAACAGTTAGTAAAATAAACTTTGGAAATTTTATACTTTCTGTGATAGAGTAATACATTCCTAACACTATGCAAATACCAATGTCCGTAGCTTTTCTGCATTTAAATGGGTTTTCACACGTCGAATGTAATTGTCGAGAACCCCGGAATGTAGAAAATGCCCAATACTACCGCGTGAAACACCCTTTTAGCAAATTTGCAGGCAAAGGCGGTCGGTAAAAAAATCATATTTTCTACAATGCAATTAGGGCGATTTTACGGTACTTTACTCTGTGCGAATTACCCCCCCATTTACAATGAAGTCACCCTGCAGCCTCTCTTATTTTTCGGTATGAACTTCCTCCATTGATAGGAGATGTGGTATTAATGGTTTAAGAAAAAGTGTGATTTTGTTGTGGGACCATTGATGCTTGTGCTTATTTTACAACCATTCTAGTCCAGCTGCCTATAAGATGCTTGGTGTAGGTGCAATCCAGTCTATCCTGTAGCTTCTTTATTTAAGGGGTCCAGGGTCTTCCAGATTCCATTTATTCAACCAGGGATAAACTTCGAACAGGCTCTAAGAATTTCAGCTTGGTTGCATTGGAGATACCAGATTGCCATAACTGCTGGTTTGTCGTAATTGTAGTTTTTAATTGCAGGGACAGTCCAAGCTTGACTTTGCGTGACAGGAAGTAAGTCTTTCTGCTGTCGGCAACATAGGACCCTAGATTCTTGAAGTCCTTGACCTCTTTGAGTTGGATTACCATTCTGTTGTGCCAGATAGGTTGATGATAATATTCATCATTGACGGTAATAATCGAGTATTCTTGGCATTTAGATGTAGCGACTTGTCTGCAGCATTCTCAAGTGATGTTAGTAGTAGATCTTGTGCACCAGATATCAGATCAGCTGTTATCTGCGTAGTCAAGGTCTGTGAGATAATGACTTGGTGACGCTAGAACGTTTGGGTTTGATGGTGAGTCCTTGGTCGTTCTTGATGTCAAGACTCTGTCTGAGGAAGTAATCAACCACGACTACAAAGAGAGAGGCGCAGAGTATATCCTTGGAGGATTTCCAGTGTTGTTAGGAACTCCATTGTGGGCCCATCCATGTTGCACAAAGCTATAGGGTTATCATACATGATGGCATTGTGAAAATGGGAATGAAAAGGTTCTCTAACTACCATTATTTTTGACGGAACAATTAATTTGGACTCCTTTTTTTACATTTTTTAAACAAAAAGGGTCTCCATTTTATTCACATCAATATTAGGTCGCTTAAATCAAAAATATCTGAATTGAAAATTTTGCTAAAAAAAACTCTCCGGTGTCTTGTAATGCCATATCTGAGACATGGATCGATAGTTCCGTCACTGACTCGAAATAATATTGATGGTTATAATTGATCGACGTGACGGAATAGAGAGGCGCGGGGTGTGTGTATGTTACATAAGAACTAATTTGGCTTTAATAGAGGTTGATCTTTTTGAAGAAAATGGTTGAAGCACTCTGGGTGGAGATTACTTTTGCAAAAACCACAAACCAATTAATTCGGTGTTTGCTATCGCCCTCCTAAGGACCGTGGCTTAATTGACCGGTTAGAGCATATTATTTCCAGAGGCAGATCGGACTGTGTGGTTCATGATCCTCAGGTGTTTCAAATTAATAACTTGGCGCCAAAAACATCTGGTGTGTTAAAAAAGTATCTGATATGTATTGCGTTGTTTAATTTTAAAAAATTTATTAGTGAACCAACCAGGATCACTCTAACCAGTTTAGTGCTATTGAATCCACCATTATTTGCAACAACCGCAATAAAATTTGTCAGTCGGGTATTATCAATATTGGCATGAGTGATCATTGTTTGATTTACTGTACTCGGAAAGTTGTCAAAGGCCAAATGGAGAACATCATAACACTGTCAAGATACGATCTTTAAAAAGTAAAACGTTGATTTGCATTTACTGGCGGCAATCGCACTAGCAGACTGGTTGGGTTTATTGTAGTGATGTTAATAGATCTTGGTGTGTCTTCAAAACAGTTTTCTCTAATATTATTGAAACCTTAGCTCCAGTTAAAGAAATAAGATAAAAAAATGTACTGAACCATGGATGTGAATGAAATCTTGATGAAATCCAAGTGAGGGATAATAGTATACAGGTTTAAAAAAGACAAAAAGACTGAATTGTATTCGCGTATTGCAGATGGAATAAGATTCAAAGGGATGTGAAAAGGCCAAGAGTAGTGTTTTAGAGAATAGAATAGAAAGAACACAATTCAATCTAAAAAACTCTGGAGCAATTGCAAACCCTGTGTTATTATAGTAATAAAATGCAAAGACCATCTCGGTTATTCTTAAATTGAGGGTGAATTTGCTTTAATCCAAGTATGGGTGCTAACTAATCAACCAAGGTTTATTACTACTATAGCAAGTACATTGGTCTCATACAAAACTACCACCTTTTAGGAAAATTCAGCGTGAACTCCAAGATTTTTTCGGGCCACTATGAGAAACTGGTGTGGCATCGAATGGCCTTTTAAACTATTGCCTGTGTATCAGTGATTTTATTCTTAAAAGAGCTTCGATTCTTCTAAATCCCAACAAAAGAACCGGCCTCGACGGAGTACCTGCGAAATTCTTAGAGATGGGGCAGTATTGTTGCAAAATCAGTTGACCCACATAATCAAGGTGTTTTACAAACACGTACAGTCCCAAGTGAATTTAAACTCGCTTAGTGTAGACCTTTGTACAAAAAATAAATAGTCGTTCAGATGTTGGCAATTATAGGCAGTGAGCATGTGTGGTTTGTAAATCTAAATTACTTGACAAAGAGGTGTATGCTCAGTTGGAGGCCTACTGAGGGATAATAATATTTTGTATGGGTACCAATCTGGGTTCAGGAGTCCATTTTCAACTGAGACCTCCTGATCACCTTAATGACTATATCAAGAGTCCAAACATGTCCATTGGTAATTACACCGGTTTAGTCCTAATTGATCTACAGAAGGCATTTGATACCGTTGACCATGTCCTTCTCTGAAAGAAGAAAAATGAGAGCCATGGGGTTCGCTTCCATTGACTGGTTTACATCGTACCGCCTGACAGGAAACAAATGTGTCAAGTATGTTAAAAAAAAACGAGGTCGATCCGATCCCCTTGGGGTCTGCTGTGGGTGCCTCAAGGAGCATAAGCGGCCCACCTTCTATTTTCTGCTACGTGAATGACAGGGCAGCAGTGTCGAGTGCAAAGCTCCTGATTTAAGCAGATGACAGTTGCCCTTTTGGTGTTGATAGATCCAGAACAACATTGCAGACAACTTGGTATGAGGGGAGTCATGTAGGCAGTGGCTTAGACAACAAATCTCCTTACATTTAGGAAAGACCGAAGTGTATGTTTATTGTACAAAGAAAAGACTCAATAAGGTGGAATTTTTTTTCAGTTTCTGCGGTGGTCAAACAATAAAGTCCTCCGAAGGTTGCTACAATATGTGGGGGGTCACCCTGATGAAACACTGAATGGTTGAGTCAAGTGCACATAAGATTATCATCACAAAACAGGCGGTTTGGCTCGCAAGGTTGAGGTTCCTTGTCTAGACAAGCTGGGAGCTTAAACTTATCCACCCGTAAGACACGTGGAATGCTCTTATTATGGTCATTACGATAAACATGTTCTTAATGGTATCCTCTCTCAAACAACACATTAAGAACAAGACTTCAAAACCATGCAAAATGGAAAATTGTGCGGTTTCATTTTGGATTTGGGACCTCGCATACAAATCGGCCAGGCAGAGCGGAATAAAATCGGTAGTTGTCTGTGCATGGCAGGGTGATCCAAACATGAAAGGTTGAATCAGGTTTTCAAAATATTCATGAACTGCCCCGGGTTACCTAAATTTCAAGTTTTGTAGAAGTACAAAATTATTTGCATAACTATGGTACCAGGGGATAGCCTATATACTTTTGTTGTTCCCAGAAAGTATGTAATGTTAGTCACACTGTTTCTCGAGTGGGCACAAACAATGGAATTCAGTACCAAATTTATTAAACAGAGTACAAATCTGGGCATTTAAGAAAGGCATCAAAAACATTTTGAGGATCACTTAAACAGGAGAGAGGAGTTCATCATCACGTATTAAGAGGCCGGCTGTCTTTGTTTCAGCATTTTGTTGCAATATTTGCATTTTAAAAAAAAAAAAATATATTTATATATTTATTGGATCTGTTGCCTGTTCTGCTGGTTTCCTCCTCTCTTTTTCTGAAAGGACCCCAAGGAAATATGCTTCACTATTTTTGAGGCTTTTTGGGCTATCCGTGCGTACTCTTGATGTTTAGGTCATATCCCAAAAAATTCCGTTTAGATCTGGTTTAAATGGCAATTGTCAATTCTTTTGTTATGTATAAAGTTATTTTGATCTCTTTGCTGTCTGCGGTATGTGGATGATGTGAGTACTGCAAGAAATATGAATGAAGAATGAATGACAAGTTCTTCTCTGGGATGCGGAACCGTAGTTGGCGAGAATAGGCAGCATTACATCCCTGTGAACACTGTCAAAAGCCTTGGAAAATATACAAACAAATTGAAGTTTTCTTTGGAAATTCTCAACTCTTTCTTTGATCCTTCTGAGGGCAAGTATCTGAGGTAGTGTTGATCTGCTTTGGCGAACATATCCCTTGAATATTATTCATGTAAGTTCAGGCAAAATAAACATTTTACTGAATTGTGTCCCAATTAACAGGACATTTCTCAAATAAAGTATTAAAATTACTTAAAATAGTTTAAAATTCCCAATAGGGTGAATTGAAACAAGTTTTACAGGTTGACATATAGAGTATGTTGAAATTAAAAAGTATATGCCTGTGAAAAAACTCATGTATATAGCACCTAACAACGCCGGAGGAGCACTGTTATAGCGCCCGCGCAGCTGGGGAGAGCATGGTTAGGATATCAGAGATGAATATATTCTTCTTCAGATGATAATGATGTAAGAAGACTAGTAAAAGTCCTACAGGATTGCTCTTGATTGTAACACATAAGGAAAGTTAGCTTCCAAAAATCAGGATTCCATGATCTCAAAAACATAACAAAAAAAAAGAAACAGTAAGCAAAACTTATCATGATAAATATAACTTATATCTTAGATTTAATGTCTATCCTCTTTAACAGATGTCATTGAAAATGTTTATGTTTACATTGGACCCACTCTTTCCGGTCATCATCAAGTCCGCCAACGTTTCAATACTGCCCTCAACATTGAGGGACAGTCGGCCCCCCAAAGGCCTCACCAAACAGTGGTGAGTTCCACTTGATTATCCGGAGACCAATTCAAACCTGTGTTCCTTTACTTGCTCTAATTATTATAGACTCCCTGTATATGTTGGAAGGTCACAGATGGGTCACCAGGTATGGCTGCTGCCATATCAAATGGCATATTGGTTCATTCTTGTGACTATTTTAGTTTCAAGTTAATCACTTCAAGTTACTATATAGTAAAGCCATAAAAAACATGCCCAACATCAAAGAGAAGAAGACCACCTCAAATATAAAGAGATGAAAACTACTCACCATACTATCAGGAAATGTTCAATTTGTAAAAGGTTCAAAATTCATAATTTCTGAAGTGCTGCAGTGTTTGTGCACTGCATGTACTGTAGGCCAGTCATTTTGACTCCAGCCTCTGGGCAAGATTTGGCTTTTTCCAAATTAAATTCAAGCTATTTTCAGCTTTAAAAAGTTGGTGGGACTAGACAGGCGGTCAATGCATGTACATGTGTTTCAGTATGGACAGCAGCCAACAATCAGAGCTTATTTTGTCGTCCTTTCCAAACTCCACACCAGGACAAAAGAGGATCTTAATGTGGTTTCATTTCGTGGAAAAACTATCAGACTCAACTTCCTGACAACTTATACCTTTAACAGGCATAACCATAGCTTATGAACAAGTTATGTTATCTACCCACATTTTGTATTCTATCTACACACTAAAAACAACATGGTCATTTTCTGGGGTCAGTAGTCAACTACTGCACACTAACTACGGAAAAAGTGTCAAATTTTGCCCACGAAAAGTGTCAAGTTGACCCTTTTTGTGGTCAAATTTGACCACTATTTTGGAGTGAGTTGCATAGTTGACTACTGACCCCGGAAATGGACCACGTTGTTTTTAGTGTGTATGACCAAAATTCACACAAAATTGTTCATGTACTGAATTCAATTAATAGAAACTGAGTACTGAGACAATGTGTTTTCTATTTGTGAGATTGATACTGGCTACAATATGTGTGTGAATGATTTTTTGGTTCACTGAACATGTTTAGATTTGCATTTGATTGTTGATGTCTGTTACCTTATTATAATTCAATCAGCCATATCAATAAAAATTGTTATTTCCTCATAACAAACTATTCAAGTAACTTGCGGGAAAAGCTCTGTCCAGATATGGCATATCTAGCTATTACAACTGCGTTGCAGGCAGTAATTCTTTCTTCTGTATATAAAACAACTGTGCAACTAGAAGTTATTGAGGGACCTCAAAGCGGTGTAGCAATCGAAGGTGGGACAGTAGAATTTACATGCAGTATCATGAACAGGCCAGAAGATATAACAATTGGGTGGGTCATGTATGATAGGCCAAGAGAGATTTCAATATATGCTCAACAAGAAGGTAAAGTTGAAACTAATGAACTTTCTTCAGAAGATCATGGGTCATACTTCACAAGGTATACCATTGATGACAGTGTGGAAGAATACAGTCTGCAGATAAGAAATGTGACCCAAAGTGACGGGATGTTTCAATTTAACTGTGTTCATATATTTAATAGAGGATGGTCAGTTTTATGGAGCTGGGCAGAACTTACCATTACATTTCCACCAAAACTGCCACCACAGTGTTCATTCACCACAATAAGCACTCCACCAACTGTTTTATCATCAGAAGGATTTCCAGTGACTCTTACATGTACCTTAGCAGATGGTTATCCACCTCCAATACTTTCTTGGCATGTAAATGGAAAGCAAATATCACCTGGACACAAATGGAACAAACACTGTTGATCTGAGGTTGTTGTTAGAAGACAATGGACTTGAATTCACCTGCAAAGCTTCCTCTGAACTCTTACCTATACCTCTAACTTGCAGTGTCATTCCATACAATATATTTCCAGTAAGCAGTAATTACACCAGATATTGTGAGGATCTCCAATAATACAAATGACGTACAAATTGTCTGTGAAAACACTGGCAACTCTACTTTGGACACCTACTTTAACTGGTACTGGGAGAACTCTCCAATGGATAAGCCTGAGATAGGTACTGGTATGATAATAACTAGTACTTACAACATCTCCTACAGTTGAGAATAATTGGTGGAGCTTACCATTAAGCAGCCAACACCACAAAAATCACATGTGAAGTTGTAATTCCACAAGTCTCTGCATCAAATGCACGTCCACAGTAATCTTGTTATGATTATATCTGAACTCTCAAATGAAAATGAACATATGGTCAACCAACCAAGTACAAGTTCATCAACAATGTTGTCATCGCTAATGTGATTAGTGCAAGTATATATCTTTCTAGTGGGAAGTTGTGGTTGGGAATGTTTTTGGAGAAGAAGTGCGTCCATTTTGAAGAATGCGGCAGTAAGTGTGGAAATGGAAGGTAGTCTAAAAATGGAACTATGAACATCCAAAATTTGAAAAGGACTTCAAATCAAACACCCAAGAGAATGTCTCCAGTTAACTCCTTCTCAGAAATAACTCCCAATACTATCAAACTGTGTGAAAGAGAATGCCGTGGATCAAGATTATGATGCTGTCAATCCGATTCTAAATCACCAAGTGCCTCCCCCAGCAAGGACAATGTGTAGCCATCCATACCAGAATTTGCAGCGAGACCGTGTATTTACAAATCCGCCAGACCGGCAGCCTTATACACTCTTAAACCAACTGTATTCACAAGAACAGTGCACAACGTGCCTAATTTACCAATGTTTTAAAAACAACTTTTTTATACAATGTATAGACAATAAATATTTATACATAATTTGGTAACTGTTTTGTATGATAAAAATAATTCATAGCTTAAATGAACAAATCAGTTTTAGGTGTTAATAAATGGTACACAGAAAGAAATACATACTATAAATATCAAACAAAGTTTCACATGCTGGTAAAATCATTTTACAAGAGTATAAAAATGCAAAGATCATGAATCCCAATGTGTTCAGCACTCATTAAGTTAGCAATTGATTGGATTTTTGTAATCAATAAGGACAAAAATGACACCCAGAAGAAAATTAATCAGATCAGTGTTGTGGCCAGATACATGAACATAATATTCATGATTTACAAAATTTTAAGTTTAAAAAAAAAATTGATATAATTTTGTTTTCAATGCTATTAAAGTCACTGCTTTAAAAAACTTTTAAACAACCGTGGTTGTTCAAGTACCCGTCTCACTGATTTCATATTTTATAAATTGTTTAAAGCATTGTACTTAAGTGCTTGTTCCGAATTTTTTGTTTCTGTACATTGATGTGAGAGCCTGACACTTGGATACACTGACCACCAAGTATCGTAGCAAACAACCTGTGATTTTGATGCCCATAGACGCAATAATGCCATAGTGCAATGCCTATTCACTATTTTTGCTATAAAATCCGATCTTAAACCATTAAAATGGCAGGTTTTTTGTCAGTATCTTGGGAAAATTGTTTGAAATCTGAACAAATTTTGGGCCTTTTCATCTGATATCAACATTGAAGCTATTTCAGGTAAATCAGGATCCCAAAGACTAATCGAAAGCTTCAGAACAGCCCTTTAATGATCTTCTTTGCTTGTAGTAAAGTAACTTTGAAAAGTATTTCAGGCTGATTGTCCCCTCCCATTTTAGTGGCAGAATAACTGATTGAAAATGCTCTCCATAAATCAAAAAGTATATCAAATTCAATTTTGAACTTCAGAAAAAGTAATAAATTGGGCATTGGATTCCGTAATCATAACAAATCTGGATTAGAGCACACAATTTCAATTCGTTTTAGACCCAGAAAAAATTTGACATTGAAAAATTAACTTCAAATTAGGGTATAAAATTTGGCCTGTACAGCTTCTTGCTTTTATTCTTGTACAATGTGATCATCAACCAGAAAAGTGAAAGAAATTGTGCAATGAATGGGAAAACCCCACACAGTGAATGATGTTACCTCTCTTAAAAAAAAAATAATCTCACTTTGTGTTTAAATGGAACATGGTTGACAATTTGGTAACATTTACCAATTAACTTGTGTGAAATGTACACAATATGTGCATTTTGCTTGACAAGTTAGGTATGCGTAAACTCCAATGTCCTCATAATGGAGGAGGGGGAAGAAAGGGATTTTTTTATTTTTGATCCCAAAATATCTGCAAATAATCCATATTTCACCATATATTTAAGCGTATACACTGTGGTGGCTTCATTGCTTGGTATTGTTTTTTTAAATTTCGGTCAGAAGACCAATTCCATGATCCAACCATGTTTAAAAGTGCTTCTACTACAGTAATAGTTAAGGAGTAGAACAGGGGGAAGAAAAAATTGGGAGGGGGAGAATGGCCCCAAGCCCCCTGCCCGACTGTTTGTACTTCACTTAAGACATATCATTTGTAACGTTTTTTTATGCCTGTGGTATATAATTAATAAATAAAGTAGTAAAGAAATGAATAAATGAAATCCCACTTTACTCAAAGGTTCAATGATGTGCTTGTATTTTATAACATTGACTAACGCCATATTGACCTAACACCTACATTAGAAAATATGTAATAAACAACACATGCAACATGCTGTAATCCTTTTTATATTACAGTAATGTTTTACTAGTTTAAACCATTCAGGATTTCCACAGATCTAAAATGTTAGCAGTGTTCATTTCAAATCCACATTTTCATCAGCTAAAACAACTACCCAACTACCCACCCCACTTCCTTTTGGGTTGCAGAAACAAATTTTTGCAATCTTTTATTTAAATTCACGCTTCACTTACTGCTTTAAAAATGTAAAAATAAAAAAAACAAAGAATAACTTTGTTTGCAGTACAAATACTGCATGAATGAAATTTTATACTGAAAAAGCACTTGCCCATTTGCCAAAGGAATTCGTATCCTTACTTCTGTGTGGTGGGTCAATTGTTATCTTTATACTGTGTACACTACAACAGCGCAACTAGAAGTTAGTGAAATACCTCAACAATTTGAAGGCAGTAGAAGGCAGTACAGTAGAATTTATATGCCGGAATCAGACATAGTAGGGACATACATTATTTACAATATGGATTATAGAACTTCCCGGTGTGATCACTGGATTAAATCGTACTTACACCATAACAGCCTGCACAAAGCAAGTTGATACTGAGTCTAATTCGCAAGGAGAACCATGGATCGTATTTCATTTCACACCTGGTACACCGCAGAGATATTTGGAATACAGATTGTGTATTACCAATGTAACCAATGTAACATCAAGTGAGTAATGCTTCATTGCATGTGCTATGAGAGCTTAATCTGGAAGGGCTTTAATTAATAATTGGCACTTTGTAGCTCTTCACAAGTTGGATCCACCAAAACTACACAGTGTTTTCAATGATATACCAGATGAATATACCAGACTGTTATTCCAGAGGAAGGGATTTTGGTTTTTCTTGTATGCCACTTTGAAGAGTGCATCCACTACCACTACTTTCCGCCATGACGGGAAGGACAAATATCTCCAGACAATCTTTGGAAACACAAATCTGTTGTTAGCGTCAAATTGCTGTCATGAAAGACAATGGACGCAGATTTGTCTGTGAGGTGCATTCGAGCTTTAACCTGAACACTGCATGTAGTGTTACAACTCCCTATAAGGTTTTCCCAGTAGCCTGCAATCACACCTAACAGGTTTAGAGAATCTCCAGCAAAAGACTCAATGCAAAATTCACATGTGAAAACACTGTTAATCTACAGAAGAACATGTTCTCAATTGGGGGGGGGGGGGGGGGGTTCCTGGGGTCTAGTTTTTCCTTTGAATGACAATACGATGTATCCATTGTGACCACTGATACGATATCCACAATGAGCATCACTGGTGACTAACAACACTATCATCACATGTGAAGTTGTAATTCCCATCTGTTTTCATCCATCAAATGGCAGTGCCATCAATGTAATAACATTGGCCAATTTCCAGAAATCCGAACTCGCTCATAGTCTGAAGTCCTAAAGAAACAATCACACCTGAGCTCAAGAAAGGCCTGACAGCTACTACATTCCTACTCTAAGCACATCAAGCTACTTTTGAATCAGATAATAAAGCATGATTAATGCTGGACGCATAACCCCCCCCCCTGCACCGCGCGCATTGGTGTAAGCCTGCGAAAACCTATACGGGGATCGTCTGCTCATAACAGTCCACGGTAAAGGGTATTTAGCCGGCTTATATGTTTTCAGTTTGTAGACTTATGGCCCATCTTTTTCACAT
>JAMKCH010040416.1:0-15452 GCA_023653785.1 Ophioderma brevispina
CGGATTGCGTAACTCTATCACCCCCTCTTACTGTGAACCAGGTATATTAAAACATTACAAATGTTACCCCTGTATATTTACCCCTCTTCTCTATCTCAAACGCATAAGGATGACAAAGTTGCATCATCGAGATTTGGAATCAGCAGGTAACGTTGCCCAGAAAACCTAACAATTTTGTGCAGATCTTTAAATGCAAGGTCATATTCAAGAGCCTATGTGTTCTACCAAGGAATATAAAATAAACGGAAGGGGAAACTTTCTCAGACGCGCGTTCATGATGGGCGCAGCCATTTTAAATAGGTGCTGTTTTAGATTTTTAGCACTCTTAATTTCATCGTAGATGCTGTAGCTAATTTTCTTTATGCATGCTTTGATGGTCCAAAATATATATACCCAAATTGACAGGGCCTTCTCCTGTTTTCGCGACGTGTATCAAAAATGCTGGAGCTGGAGTTGGCTTTGACCCCTGAAATGACGTCAGAGTAGCAAAGAGACTAGACACACACCCGAAACGCACGTTCATGTATACCTCGTATGTATCGGCGTACGCGATTTGTCAATACCCGTCACGTGACCATGTATAAACGAACGTTTATGCATGGCTGCCGTGACGAGCGCCGAAACTGTACAAAAATCATGCAATTCAGACTGAATTTGATATGTAATGATTTAATTTTGTAACTTAATAGTTAGTAAAAAGTACGGTATACATGAACGGGGTTCATTCATAGTATTTTGGGTATGAACGTTGTTTATGCCCTCGGGCAAGCCCTCGGGCATAAACAAGCGTTCATACTCAAAAATACTATGAATGAACCCTAATTCACACATCATTAGCAGATTTTCGCGTTTGTGATTGGTCGAGAGCCGTTCATAAACAACGTTTAATGCCCTGCCAGTAATGATTTCTGAATCACTTTTGGGTGGTAGGCATGTTAGAAAAAAAGGTAGATGTGTGTAAAATGAGCCTGGTGCTGCTACGGCTATCATTGCCTCAAAATAAATATTGAAGGCCCCAAATATACTTGACTGTTAATAAAAATAATAAAAAAAGTATATTTTTCGGAATATGTGTTGAATTAAAACACACAAAAATGCTTTTTCAAATTTTTGCATGTTAGTGCACATTGGCGGAGAAGCACACCCATATTCGTAATGGGAACATCATTGATACATCGATCGTGCTGTTTATCTCAAGTGTGAAGAAGACGAAAACATGACATGAAAAGAGTGATTTTGCAGCTGATTTTCGAGGATTTAAGGTACACAATGCCAAAAATACTGATGAGTGTGTGAACGGGGCAGGCCGGCGGGGTCGCTTCGCGACACCCGGCGCCGGCCTGCCCTCGGGCCAAAACAAGCGTTTACTCATGAAAATCCAGGAATGAACCCCTAATGTACCAGCTATAACCAAAACAAAAACAACGACGCTAGGCCAGGCCATGCGAAATATAAAAAGAGTTCACGCTTTGTATAGTCGATCTCCTGTGTGTCTAGAAAATACACATTAAAAGGTTATTTATCTTACCTGTATGATGTATTCCCTCGAAGTTAAGTATCTCCTCGTACAGTAGTAAGGTCACGTGGCACGCACACTTCTTCCAATACAATTTACAAATGAAGAGCGCCGCTCATTACTCTCATACTGAATGGTGACGTCATATTTGTGATACAGCTTGGGAGATCTTGGAAAATTCTGCAACGTGTGTTCATGACATTCGAGAGACTTTTAAACCTCAGTGGTCAAAATTATATGCGCAATGTAATGGGAAAGCGGCATGGTCCCGGCCATCGGAAGCTGAAACAGATTTAAATAAGACTTCCGTTGTGAGTGTTGGTGTTGTTTTATGTTAGAAACGTTGCGCATGAGTCAATCCGGAAATTGAGGGTTGAAAAAGTACTCCTAAATAATCGTAGATTATGCGCGATATAATGTGACTAGTTGAGATTGTACTATCTGTGTCGAGTATTACTTCGATATTCCTGAACCCCACAGTGTCATAGCAAGGTCGACATTTATTTAATAAGATGACAATGCAAATATGCATGTCTATTTTCGGCAGTGGAACCAAGTTTGAACTGGGAATAGCAATGGGAGTATTGATTGGGTCATAAGTATATTGCGCGGAACCGTGTTTGTGGGCGCGGTCAAGCATGGTTTGCATGACACGTACAATGTACACACATATTTTACTGCATCGGTTGTGGTGTATACTTAGGTCAGTCACCCGAATGTACTACACATGCGCGAATTGCCATCGGTGACTGGCGTCGGTGACTTGTCACTAGAATCTTCTATACAGGCTTCAATAGAGAGGTTTGTTTGTGCGTGGAGAAGAGTTTTAGGCCTACCCCGTTTTTCTTATCACATGCCGGTGCGTGCAAGATTTTGCCAAATGGCAAATACACGCGGAATTTACCAGAAATTTTCGTAAATGGCCATTTACCTATTGTTTTGAGCCAATATGTAATGTGTAGAGCGTTTGCTAATATCTAACATTAATTTGATTATTTTTAATCAAACTTAACGTGCAAGAATGAAAATCCGTGTATTTCAACAATATTCCGACAGCTATTTTCTAAAAGTGGTTTTAATTTTTTACAAGTTTTGAATATTACGACCATGGCATTTTAAAAATATAGACGTTGGCGATCCTATCATGAGATTTTCTTTTTGTTAGGCCATTATTCTTGACATGAAACCAAGGTTCAAAAGTAGACAAGATTCACCATAATTTGACGGTATTCATGCTTTCCCCTAAGCACCACCTACGCCTAAAGCACACGAAAACAAACGAACAAAAAGGCGCGCGCGCCGTCGTGCATTATGTGCGTAGGCAGCGTAGTATTTTACCATTACGCAGCACACGCTGTACACACGCACATTATAAAACTTTTCCTCACACTTCAAAGAACTGAAGGCTTCTTTTACGTCACTAAAATGCTACTTTGACGTCACTTTCGGGTCATCGCGGCCAGCGCGATAATTACCAGATATACTTCGTCCGGCCTGAACTAAGGAGTGATGTCATAGCTTTCGCGCAGCTATTGTGCATGCGTATCGCGAACGCCGACTTTGTACGCTCGCGATTACAGCTGCGGCCTACTGCGATTCGCACGTTGAAGACTGCTTGAAAGCTCTGACGTCACTCCTTCAGGCCGGACGAAGTATAATCACTTTCGTTTTGGAATTTCCCTTCAAAGCTTGTAGATTTTTATCAAATCTACGGTTTCTGAAATGCTACTTCATGCAGATTTTACATTGATACCAATACATAATGTGAATAAAACTGTTCTTGGGAGATAATATAAGTATTTTTAAAGCATGTCCATGGACCTTTAAGCTATTTTTTGCGTCTTACGTTAGGGAAGATGCGTGTTGTGGTTGTTGCAGAAGAATACTTTGGTTGGTGTGAGGGCTCGTATCTGTCAACTTCTCACCATAGAAATTAACACATTTCCAAGGCGATACCATTATTTTAAGTGGAACTTCCACGCAAAAATAATGGTGTCGCCGCTTTCAATTCGTCGTAAAGAGAGTACCGGTTCCCAAAATCATACCTTTATTCTCTTTCTTAAACAGCCTTATCATTTAAGGTCATCTTTAACCCAATTTCGCGATACTTTACGGTTTAAAAACAACAAGAAAGGACTGCCACCACCCAGTGACAACAATCGAACAACCCGTTGAACGCAACGATCATACACAATGAGACGCAACGTTGGCAGGCGCGCGCGAACGAAGCAAAACGCGGTATGACGCGAGTGCTTCAACCTAAAAATAACATCAATACGCAGCGCGTACTACCTGGGTTCAATTGTAGAACTGAACCCGGGCATCAGCCAATGAAATTGCTTACATTTTCATAGCTGTTTAAGAATGGATTGTTGTGATATGCAGCCAGCACAATTTTGTGGGCAGACCAGACAATATCGGGTTACAGTTTCATTGAAAATAGCCTAAAGGCGAAACAGTATGTCTAGAAATCAAGACCAGGTTCCGGCCAGAATTGCCTATGTCTCGCTAGCTGTTAGCAATGGTTCAACTTCACTGCGCTAACAATGAGACCGCTGAAGCGAATCTGGGCTAGAAGTAACCCAAAGTCCAAGGAAAGTGTTTTTAATAAAAAAAAAATGAAAGGTATTTGTCTCTCACTGACATGGCGAAAGACGCAACATCGCTAACGTAATGTTTAATGGTAAATTGATAAACTCTTAATTTTCTTATGTTATTAGGTGCACCTTCTACACTAATATATGAGTATTCTATCAACTATAGGTGAGTAATATTGCTGAATACTTAAAAGGAACAAGGAATGTAAGCGAACGTGTTAAATGGAACTAAAATTATATGTGAAATAAACGTGCCATGTGTTTTTTTCCAAAAAAAGGATCAATTTGTTTACATTAGTAATTTGTATGCTTATGCATTATATAATATGTACAAAGTGTACGTGTGTTGAAGCCCATGTAAGTATCCAATAATTAATGTTATCGAGGAAGAAGCGTTAAATTTTAAATGAACTTGAATTTGAATGTATATGGAATAAATGCGTCACACGTGTTTTCCAAAAAGGAATATAATACAGATGAGTGTGTTTAGATTTGTAATTGTATATCCATACATGCCTTTATAATATGTTCAATGTGTGCGTGTGTTAAAGACCGTTTTTGGAATCCATAATACCATTGTTTTATCCTTTGAACACAAAGACACATACCCAGACGGTATAGTACCTAAATGGTTTGTTACATGAATATAAAATTTGTATCGACCTAGTTTCACTATACTCTGTCTACCACCATGAAAAAATCGACTTAAAGATAGTACGAACTATCTTTTGAGAATCCTTATGGTTAGACAAATAACGTGTGTATTAGACACTCCTTCCCTTTTTAAGCATCATTTGCAGCACTTATGAATCACGTTCTAGGGGTCCCTCTCAAGCTGTCTACAGATTTAAAGGGGGATGACCCGATTTAATTATATAAAGTTTTCATCCTGATTGAATAACGCTGACCTCAATACCCGATCTCTCAAGTTTCACGCCGATATTTTTTCTGTTTCGATAAGGGAGCTAAAACATAATTTTGTAAGCCCTCATTGAATACCGTTTAAAAATAATATTGGTCAACCAAAATAGGGCACGTTTTTGCTCAAAACATCCAAAACCAATTTAACCAAACATCCTTTAGCCCTAAAATTCCACGGAGTAAATGAGAAAAAATAGTAGCGTTCCTCTGACATAAAATTTTGACCACGCCCGGTAAAATCTGGGGTCCCTGGGAACCAGACTATTAGCGACCGGACTATGGCCCTTGAATCACTCATGCCGTTTGTACTCAAATTGTGTTTTACAAATGGCTGCTAGCTCCAGGGTTAAATGCATAATAGTTGAAAACCTTTCAGGGTGTTTCCATAAGGTGACACCCTTTTCTGACATACTTTTCTGACACCCTACGAATTCGGAAACCTTAACGGAATAAACCACATAAACCGTATGGTTTATTCCGTTAAATTCTGTTAAGGTTTCCGAATTCATAGGGTGTCAGAAAAGTATGTCAGAAAAGGGTGTCACCTTATGGAAACACCCAACCTTTCAGCGGTAGATGGATGTTGTTAGGGGCGATTTAAATCTAACCCTTTGTTGCCTGCCTGTTTCACCCGGTTCTTTACAGTTGGAACTGGTTCCATTGTTCTAAACAATGAAACGCGGTTCACCCGCCATGAACCGTTGGCTGACCGGCGTTTGAGTTGGCTAACCGGCGTTTGAGTTGGCTAACCGGCGTTTGAGTTGGCTAACCGGCGTTTGAGTTGCGAAGCCATCCCTTAGACCGTCAATAGGCTTTATTGCTTATTGAAAAACATTTCGAACGATTGCGTAGCGTCTTGAAAAGGTTCCCGTTACAGCTGTTTGAGAGTCTCATTTTATTATGACAAAATAGGAATAAATCAAAACATATCAACGACGACACACTTTTGACAACTAAGTTGGAGTATTAATGTTATGAACTACATCCTGTGTAAATTTGATGAAATTTCATTGCGGGCAATACCATTTTATCATAACAATCTAGTTTTGCACGTCTTTCTATGGGAAATAGGCATATAGAGGGCGCTATAACATACACATTATGACCTTTGAAGGCCTATATGGCAAGATTCCCGCAATGGATTTTTCTGATTTTGCGGAGGTAATATGTCTTGCATGTCCCTACTTATATCAGTTGTCAAAATTGTGTCGCCATTGCTTAAAATTGCTTCAAAAATAAAAGAGACAATTTTCACGGGGTCAAACAGCTGAGTGGCTAAGGTTTGAAGATGTCTTTCTATTTGAAGGGTGCTGAATCACAAATTTTGGGTCCCACCTCTGTGAAATGTGAAGAATATTTTAAAATAAGGGGAGGGGGTTATTAATAGTACAGGGCGACTGGATTTTAAATCAATTCAATTATTTTTAAATGTATACCAATGTATTTTGTCTCTTTATAAAGATTAAAAAGATATTATAGTTTGTCTATATCGTTGCACAATGATAGCCCTAATAAGGTTCAAGGTCATATCGATGGGGTAAAAATTATTCAATGGTCAAATTTTTGTTGAAACTGGTGTCACATGATTGCTTTGGTCATATTGAAAGAAAAAAGCATTTCATCTCTTTGGGTGACAGATTTGGGTATACAACTTTCAGGTCTAGTTTTGGTGGCCCCTATAAACCACGTAGACCAGGGGTGTCCAACCTGTGGTCCGCGGGCCATTTGCGGCCCGCTAAGAGCTCGCATGCGGCCCGCGAAGTACTTCCCAGAAAAAATAAAATGCTTTAATATCTGACATAGTAGATTTAAAAAGAATGTCAATTGAATTAGTTCAATTTCCTAAATATGAAACCAAACTTTTCTAAAACATCAGTTGGAAAAGTGGTCCAATTTCATCAATCTAAAACCAAAATGTATAAAATATGTTGGAAAATTAGTCCCAAATTTCCTAAAAACTGAAGCAAAAACTTTTGCCAAAATTTCCTATAAAAGGTCAACATTTCTTATACTTTTTAAAAAAAAAAAAAAAAAAAAGGAAAATTAAAATTTATGTTAAATTGTGCTCAAAACTCTGCACTCTTCGGTATAGCTAGGTCCACTTTCAGAAAAATTGGTATAGATATGTGTAATTATTCCAGAATCTCGTGGACACGTCATAAACCAAATTGAGCCCTCATACTTGCTTGCGGCCCGCATAGTTGTAGAATTCAACCAAGGCGGTCCTGCGTCAAAAAGGTTGGACACCCCTGAGTAGACCATGGTTACATTTGTTCCTCCAAATATGCAACCAAATGACACATCTTAAATAAATGGATATCACAGACTAGTACAGCGATAATTAAGTCATAAAGGTCACACACCGGTTTAAACCAGTGTGGATGCGAGGGTGGACATCAACTCTGGCGTTGTGTTTTCTTGTGGTTTTAATACAATTATCATTGCTGACTAAATAAAACTACACCGAGTGTGGTTTTAATCATGTTTACCCCACAAGGGACGTTAATTTAGGTTTAGTCTATTCAGGTGCGGTGCTAATATATACAAAAGCCTTACAGTCATATAAAATATCAATTTTGAAAAATCTTGAGGGTGCACCATTCATTGTGTAAGCGTTTCTTTAAAAAGTTTGCCGTGCCTTAAAGGTATATGAATAAAGTGATAAAACAGTACTTAAAAAGGTGGCAAAGATTGCTTGTCACAGCAACACAGTCAGTTACTTTCGAATCTTAAAATGTCAAACTTTTGCTATTAATTGGGAGGAATGTTGAAATCATATCAACAAGGTATATTACCGTATTATGTTGGTACCGCCTATGCTTCCGCAGCATTAATTTGCCGGAGAAGAAGGATGCAACCCAACAGTTGCTCCGAAGGAAAATAGTGTTGTGTCAAAATACACCCGGGTGCCGACATACTTGGGTTACGAATTAGCCCTCCTTTATCATTAAGAATCTTAAAGGCGCTTGTTCCGATTATGTCTATTGTGGTTCTCTACTTGATATGAGAGCCTGGCACTCGCACATAACATAATATTAAGTATCGTTTTTTTTGGGAAACAAACTTGCGGTTTTGTGGTTATAGGAAGCAATAATGACATGCAAAGCCCTATTCAATACTGTGCTAAATTGATGGGTAACCTTAATTGGCGGTTCTTTTGTTTATATCTTAGGGAATGAAATGGATTTAAGAAAATACGGCCTTTCATCTAATATCAAAATCGATTTTATACTTCCGGGTAAGGTAAATCAGGGCCGCCGTTAACCCAGGGAAGTAGTGGGAGCGGTGCCTGCGGTTGCAGACTGATCAGTGGGTGACGCGTTGGAGTAGTGGGTGGGGGAGGTCGACTAGGCCAGGGTGCAGCGGCTTGGGAGGGGGGCTGTCCGGGGTCCCATCCCGGTGGGGTCCAGGTTCCCTGTTGGGAAACTCCCCATAGTCCCACGCCGCACCCCCCGACCCTGCCCAGCCCGGGACAAAGTGTCCGACGGTAGCGCTCTGCCCGATGGAAGTGGTCTGACTCTCACATCCATCGGGCGCGGCACACTCGCCAATCACCATACCCACCCATCTCCCCCCTCCACCCGCCCACGGAATAAGACTCGGAAGCCAGGCGGCCCAACGCCTGGCCTGCGCCCCGGGATCCCTACGGTACACAGCTCTCTGAGTCTGCCCAATTCGGCATTGCTCGCGGGTGACCCAGGGAAAAAAAGAACGAAAATCCCGCTCCGCCTGGTGTAGGCAAGAGCTGAGGGATCAGCGCCCGCAGAAGGGGAGGGGTCTGCGGTGTGGGGACCGTGCCGGGGTGCGGGTGGGGTTGCAAACTGTAGGGGGGACGCCATGGGGGGGCGGGGGTGGGGGGATCGGGGGGGGTCCCAAGGTCCCACCGCGGGGGTCTCAAAGGTGATTGGAACACGCACCTTAAAATACAAGATTGCAAAAAATTTAAATACACAAATAGTAAAATTTAACATATGTTAAACACTAAGTGTATAAGGTCTTGTGCACTCCCGTTTGGTTTATGGTTGGGGTCCACATGGACCCACTATGAAACTATGAAAAACCACTTTGCCGATGGAATTTTTATTTTTTTTTTTTTTTTTTTTTTTTTTTTTTTTTTGTTTGAACAAAAGTGGACATTGATGGGGTAAATCAACACGACCACATAACAGGAAAAGAAATGAAAATCGGTTGTAACGATCCAAAAAATGGCGGTCAAAAAACGATTTTTTTTTTTTTTTTTTTTTTTTTTTTTTTTCTCCTTTCAACGCGCACCCAATTCCCCCGCCGAAAAATGAAAAAACCACTTTCCCGAAGGACTTTTTCCATAAAATTTAGCTCAAATAGAAGATGATTATAATACATTTTACATTGCTGAAATAAACATTTAAAGAGGTACCCAGTCAGAGATTTAAGGGGCAAAAAACAAATTTTTTAATAGCGCCACCCCCAAAATGCTTAATTATGCTAATTCTCCTATTATGCAAACGCCGCGAAACGTTGCTATGGATACGGAAATTTACCCGGTTGCACCTCTCTAACCCAGTATGCATGAGGCTCCCGCTGAGACAGAGGCATGCCAGAGCGCACGGATTTATCCGCGATCATAGCGAACAATCGCTCAATGACCAGATGTAAGGCGTCGTTCGCACTGCGCTGAATACGCACACACTGCCTATACTTTGTCTCATATAAAGTTGAAGGGACGTTCATGAGTCTTTGCATGCCACTAGCGTCTCGATTGTGCCACCTTTATTCGGTTGCGTATCATGCTCTGATTCCAAGCTTAGCGCGCGCGATTCATGCGTGCGCAACATAAAAAGTCGCAGTGACGTCACCTTCAACTTAAGAAGCACAAACTAGATACGAAAATAGAAAATATAATATATATCTTACCGCCTTTATACTTCGCGCGTGTGCGTGTTTATGCCAGGTCTTTGATTTAACGCCCGCGATTAATGCTGCGACCACTGAATAACCCACTGATGTCACTGACTTCAGGAATATATTACACAAGGGAAAGCGAGCGGCGAATTGCTATAGGCCTACTTTGATTACCCACCAAATAGGCGGGGCCTATTAAACAGTGCGAAACGATATGGAAAATGAGGCCGAAGAACAAACGCAAGAGGCGCGGTGTATATACGCGTGGCATGGCGCGCGATCTGATGCAAACGCTCGAGATACATTTGTTTAGTTTACTTTTACAGCGCGGAGCGATAACAACCGAATAATTTCCGCCTCTATTTGGTTGTAATCAAAGTAATAGGTTTTCAAGGGACTAGAACCATGCTTGCTCCGAATTTTCTTTGCGACACAAAGTTTTGGTGGATGCGAAACATAGGTGTCATGTCAGATGTTTTCTGTCAACAAAATCTTCGTGATTAATAAAATAAGAAACCAAAGTGGTACGTTAAACAACTGGGCAGCACAAGGCCGCGTGAATTTCATTTGCTCTCCAACTTCATAATGAATTGGGCCAAGAGTTATCCCGAATTGCACTGTCTTGAATAGCCCATTCATTGTTATCATATAATGGGATTGGGGAATCGGAGACAAATACAAATGCCGGATTCAAGGACATACGAAGAAAGGAAAATTTGATTCACAAAAGTACACGGCCATAGTTCGATTTACGCCAGCTGGGAAAATTGGCTAATAGCGAAGCAGTGAGTTAAGGCTTTTCACACTGAGCCGGTGTGAAAGCGCATATAGTCCGGCGGGAGCCCAGGTCGGGGCTACCATAACGGAATAAAGCGTGATGAAACTAATTTTGTTCCCGGACTATTGAGTACGCCGGACGGATAATTACGTTCTACCACCGGTGATCGATTCGCACTTCGCGTTTTGACGATATGCAGCAGTTTTTGATAATCGACACGCATGTCGCCAATAACGCATAGTGACGATGTAAAAATCTTTCCAAAGGAAGGATTTTAATGAGCTGCTGCTTTCACGAAATACTTCTTTTTGAGGTATTTACGACAGTGGTTGTAGTTGACTTTTTTTAATGCTGAGGTATATGGCCATCTTTTAAGTGATATGACTTGTTTTTTTTTTTTTTTTTTTTTTTTTTTTTTTTTTCGTGAAATTGAACGGACTGAGTAAGGAAATTCAAAATGGCGAATAGACTCTTACGTAAGTACATTTAGTAAACGAACGTGTGCTGTTATTCGAGGAAGCACACCAGCGACATGTGTGTCAGAGTTGGCAAAGTATTATAATGAATTTGGTGGCTGGTTTGAAGTCTACAGATAGGGATCGATCGCAAAAGTTGATCGATCACCGTCTCAGTGTGAAAAGCCTTATTCTCTACACAGGTATACACGTAAAATGTTTACTACAAGGCAGAGTAAAACTGCTACTCAACTTTGTTGAGTCAAGTTTACTCAACAAAAGAGCTGTGACATTTTAACAACCATAAGGAGTAAAATATTATTGAGGTTGAGTAAAAAAAAAATTATTGTGTGCTGATTAAGCGATGCCAATAATCCCTCATCAATGTATTTTGTATGGTTCGCTAAATTAAACTCTTGCAACATGCTCAAGTACAGCATGTGTCAGAAGTTACGTATAGCGATCACACAGTCATGACACGGTATGCTCTCTCCAGTGGCTCTCCCTGTACACGATATATGGTATCACCATAATCACTGTGCTGCAGTCTGTGGTGCTTTACGTCGCATAAACGGACGGTATTTGGGTGTAAATCCGCCAACTTTTGTGGTGAATTCCATTCTCCGAATCACCGTTTTCGTTCTCATCAAATTTTAATTTTGTTTTTTCCGAAAAAGACGGCCAATTTCGGCTATGAAATCTACGCTCATCCACGCTGAACGATAGGCGAAATCCAATATGGCCGTTCAATTAGTTGAATCTTGCTCGTTTACGTCACGAATCCGTTCATTCGATTCCGCGCCTGTAACCAGATCAAGATTGGGCTTTTTTATGACCTTATTTGGTCAAGAGTATTCCATATATAGATACACAAAAATAAAAAGTGTAGCGATCCTGTCTATGGGTCCACGATCATATATAGGGAAGAAAAATTACTTTTCCATCAGATGGTCGTGGACCCAAAGACAGGATCGCCAAAAATGTTTACCAGACCAGACCGAACCCGTTCATTGGGATTCGTTTCGTAACGAATCCAAAAAACTACTACTTGATTCAAACGACTGTAGCTCGGTCTATACCTAACCGATATGAATTATCTTCGCAGCAAATTGAAGATAATGATGATACCACACATGTTAGATATATTCAAAATGGCGGACACAATCAGGGTCAATTTATTTTTAGTAACCTTGTATTTGGTATATACATGAAAGATATAGCACGAATGGGATTTCACATTATTGACCATTCTTAAACATCTTAATGACAATCTTCCTGCTGATGCAGCGGTGAAAATATATGCTGATGTTCCGGGTTCTACAATCAATGGTAGTACCATCCCACAAAATATCCTTCCAACCAGTCAACGTCCTGACCTTGTTATTGTTGACAATGCTCAGAAACGCATTCATGCAGTTGACCTTACCATTCCATTCGAGATGAATATTACCTCTGCCCATAACCGCAAGACTGAAAAGTACAGCTCCCTTATTTCAGACATCAATTCTGGTGATTATAGTTGTGTTTTGAGCTGTATTGAAATTGGGTCCCGTGGGCTAATTACTAAAGAAAACAATGACAGGGTGCGTTCAATATTTAAGTTCATTGGGTCAAAACCAAAGAAACATGTCTACCACGATATTTCTAAAACAGCTCTCATGTGCAGTTATGTGATTTGGAATGCAAGACAAGAGCCAACTTGGGAGGAGTGTCCTTATCTTAAGATCTAGGCTAGTCCTGTTCAACACTCCTCCCAAGAAGGCTGTGTGTTCTTCTAGTCATTTATAGTTTTTTTTAATACTTTCCTGCTGGTATCAGGTCTTAAACCTCTCTTGTATTTTATTGTATTGTGTATATTATGTCTTGTGTTAGATGTTTTCCTGTATGGAATGGGTCTGCCCATTCCGTATCCTGGAATATATGTACGGTCTTTTTATATCACTTAATAAAGATTGAATGAATAATAAAATGGCTTATGGATTAGGGTTGGCTCCTATTTTTACGGATTAGGTTAAAGCCCCCCCCCCCCTTTAATGATTAGGGTGAAAACAGGCTTATGGGTTAGGGTTAGTGTTGCGGTTAAGGTTAGGGTCAGGTTTAGGGATTAGTTTTGGGAATAGTAGAGCTATTTTAGGATTAGGATCAAGGTTAGGGTCTGGTTAGAGTTAGGGGATGAAGAATACAAACATATACTGAAATTGTTATTTTAAAGCTATGCTCAGTTACATTCAGCAATCGCATGCTGTAAGGCCAAGAAAAAAAAACCAGAATTTTTGTCATAAATGCTTGCCGACGACAGATACCCCTGTCGTACGGCAAGGTGTCTGTCGGCATAGCACGGTATTTTGGAGCAGCAAGGGCAAAAAGACAAGGTTATAGACCGCATTCAATATGACGTCAGCCACCAGACATGTTGGTGGACAAGATGCATACATTCCAGGACTACAATACATTAAGCTGTCAATCGATCCATGTTTAGCGATTGCACAGGGATCATTGACAGGTGAATGTATTGTAGTACTGGAATGCGTCTATCTTGTCCACCAACATGGCTGGCTATTGAATATGGTCTATTGTTTGCGGCCATAAGCTTCGATCCGGATTCAGTCTACCAGTTGCACCCCAGCAACTCCATTCTAAGATGGATCCAATGGTGCCATGCTGTTGGACGGACACGTACACTAGTGGCAATCACCGCCCTAAGCCTGGGAAACATATTGGTGACAGGTGTGTCGATGTCTGTGTTGGCCTCAAATACCTGCATGAGCAAACGCAAACAAACAAAACGAAGACATTCGGTAAGCTGTACATCTGAAATCACGGATCCTGAAACTATAAAGAAATATCGAAATATACTATTGTTCGTGTAGGCGATTCCCGCGTAGGCGTAGTCTGCGTAGTGTCTCGGGTTCTTACCAGTTATATAAAAAGATAAATGTTAAATATTTTGGGGTGATACTGTTAATGTATCAAGACAATTTTTTTTTTAATTTGTAAAATTACCAGGTTTTTTACAGCTTATAGTGTTTTTTTTATTCGTGTTCATTCATTCATTCATTCATTCATTGGGAGATGTCGTAAATTCTTTCATCTTTTGTCAAACTCAGGTCAGACATGATAATCATCAAACATTACAGTTACTGAGTTAACTCAAATTCCAATTTATATTAAATCAATTTTACCACATTTTTAATATTTTATCTGAAGTAACATAACAATTGCATTTAAAAGTGTATTTGTTATAAAAAATAAAAGCATCTTTAAATTTATATATACCCTAAAAATGAAACCATACCTTAAGAAATAAGCATGAAGTCAAACGAATAAAAAAACCCGACTTCAATCTTTTTAGTGTATCTTGAGCTCAAAGACCCCCCCCCCCCCCCCCCTTTTTTTTTTTTTTTTTTTTACAAAATGGTATTTCGCTACCTTTGCTTGCCCTCCGATAGACTCTGTAACAAATTCCCAATCATTGGCACCCTCCTCGTTGAATTCCACTTTGAATTGGGTAATCCATGCATCAACTGCTCCCTGCGTAATCACTCCAGTCACGTATTGCTGCTGATTAAGGTCAACTTGTATCCACTGGTTTTGATCTTCTTCATGTGTCGACCAAAATCCGTGGTTGGAATTTAAACGGGCTTTTTTTGGTGAGTAGTAAGCATTACCGTATTGGCTGGTCGAGGTGATTTGACTGTCTGCTATTCGCATATCTTCCATTCCTGCTGCCTTCACACAATCTATTAATCATCAAAAATAAAATAACATTGCTAAAGAGCTCCGTTGTCTTATCAACATATATGACAACGGTCTTATAAATATGCGCGTTTTTCTCCAGGTGCTTGTCCTTTCAAATTCGCGATTTAATATCACATTTTTTGTTGGTTTGTTTTTGGTTTGTTTGTATTGGTCCCGGTGTGAAAGCAGATATAGTCCGGCGGGAGCCACAGTCCGGGGCTCCATAGACGATAACGGAATAAAGCGTGAAACTAATGTTGTCAACTGAATCGATTGCCCTATTGTTCACCATTGTTCCGGGACGGGGCGATCAGATATAGACCCTCTCAGGGTTTTGTGGTATAAGCGACTGGTAATGTATATTATCATCCCTCCGAGTCAACAACAGCCTGGACGGTTAGTTGGCAGGTTTAGATCATAGAGATAGAGTATTAAAAGGCTAGAGGTCGGACGGCCATTTTGAATCAGCGAGCTCACTGGTGGACGCTTAGATGTTTACCGCCCAAGCCCATTACATCTAAAACTTATAGCACGGAAAAATGCACTTTCTCGTTGATTTCGCCAGG
>JAMKCH010040417.1:0-13416 GCA_023653785.1 Ophioderma brevispina
ACGCCTGTGGAACTCGCCGAGATACCTGGGCCGGAGCAAGAAAACAAGGGCCATATTTCTTAATTATTTGCAGTACACCTTGCAAACGGTTTGGTGTTTCAACCTCTGCTCCGCTCCTCCTTTGTTTTTGCTTACGCTGTGCAACAGTTGTTTGTCGGGAGAGACAACATCAGAGATGGCTACGATCATTTTTTTAATATTTTTCCTTGGTAAATTATCGAATTTGAGAAAAGCTCTCCGTTTAGACACTCCACTATATGAGAAAACTATAGGTGATGAAAATTTTGCCAATGTTGACGAAAAACTGAAGGCAGTGATCGAGGGGAAAACCTAACCATAGAATACATGGAATACATACATGGATTTCTTGAATTATAGTAAGACACACATAGGTGAATGGAAGGTACTGAACTGTCATTTGAATTGAGGAGCTGTACTGAACCATAGTGATGAACTACAAGATGCTGATCCACCAAGGCACAATTTCAATGAACTGTAAATTCCTGCATTAACATGAAACTGGTATAGTGTATTTTGGGTAATGAGTATCTTAAATCATTCTCAAAATCCAGGGGGTGTACTTTCTCAATACACTGGTGAATGGGAGTACTTAAGGTGGCTGTGAAAGTCAGGAACTAGTCAAATGGCCCAGTTTTAGTTTTTTTCATGTTTAACGGCATTCATTAACATGTTTTCTTCCATATATTATAATTAGAATCTCTATAATTTATTTTTTCCTAATTATTTTGTCATTTTTATTTTACTAGGTTACAAATTTTGACCAAGAAACAATCACCTGGGCTGAACTGCAAAAGGGCGGTAATTTCGCGTATTACGCATACTCGCCTGTGCTATTCGGCACGCGCGGCGATGTAATGAGCGCATCAGAACCGCCTCTTGATGGCATCGATTCGATATGAAGCATACCATGGTAACTTGTATGCAAGTGTTAAAAATGGTTGCCCAAGGTTAGTTGCTTTGCAAACAGAATGGATTAAATTTCACGATTTGAGCTCATAAATTGTTGGAATTTGATCATAAGTACCAGATGAAGCAATTTGACCGGGTGCAGATACAGTGTGAAGAATAAGAGATGAAACGCGTGTGGTTTGGAGGTAAGGATATATTTTGTAGCGAAATGGGACAATATTTGGACAAATGGCGATTTTCTCTGTGTTCACTTTCGGCGATTATTCGTGATTTTTGATTCCCAGTTACCGAAAAATCAATTATTCAGCAACAGAAGAAATTGACATGCATCGTATAAAGCATATAAAAATCTAGGGTCGGTATTTTTAGTTTTTCATTTTGGTTAAAATCGTGATTATGTCAAACATTGAACCATTTGGAGTTGTTCCAATTGAAACACGCGGTTTTTGGCTTTTTGCAACTAATTTGATAAATAGGCCAGAATTGAAAAAAAAGGGGAAATAACGACCTAGAACTTATGACTCTGTAATAAAAATACGAACACGGCACATTTTTATAAATTTCTATATTTTTTATAGGAACCAAAAAAAATGAGGTTGAAAGTCTCCATTTTTTATGATTTTCTCAAAAAATTACCGTATTTGGGGGAAAAAATATGATTCATATTTGGATTCCTTGAGTCATTCCTTCTCAAATGATGTAGACTTTTAATTATGTTGGAACAACATTAAGAAAGAAGAACGGACCAACAAAAACGTTCCTTTGAATCCTGACTTCACAGCCACCTTAACTGTGCCATTTGAGTTGAGGACTATGGCCATGGTGGAAAAGAGCTACAATAAGCTCATCTAAAAAGGACACAGATCAGTCAGAATGGTCTAGTGATTTTGGGTATCAAATCATTCTCAAAAACCAGGGGGGGATCAGGCCCGGATCTAGGGGGGCGGGGGTGTTGAGCGCCTACGGTAAGTATCGGTTTAAATTCAGCCCATTTGACAATTTCAGGCCTTTAACGCCCCGGTACTTTTGACGTATTTTAAATCCTGGATCCGCCCGTAGGCATATTTACAATACACAGGTGAATGGAGGGGTACGAACTGTGCCATGGGAATGAGTGTATTGTCTCTTTAATGGTTCCCTATTAAGTATTTATTTACCTAGAGGTTGGAAGGTGATTCTAAGGGCCAGTAGGGTATATCATACTTACATTGCATGTGGTATTTTGTTGTTTAGACACATCTCAACACTTTATTAAACAGGACGAAAAAAGATCGCAAAAACATGTAGTGAAAGAGTGCTTATACTTTGTGCAGCACATATAGCAAAAATCCGGGGCAAAAATTATTCGGCCTTTTTTGTTTATCGGTGCATGAAAGTAATTCATTTTATGTGTGCAATTCTTAACTACAAGCATGCGAGGCACGTACATCACGCACTGCGTCGCTGCTGGGTTAGTGTGCTTTCAGTGCGACTGCACTTATTCTATATCAATTCGCTGTGTGAAGAGTATTGCCAATTTGGGGCTGTGAACAAAGTATAGCTTCTTTGGAGATAAATTGATTATTAATCCTAACTCCCTTATTGAGCTCGCGGGATATTTATGGGAGTATCACAAAGACATTTAAATAAAATGTCCAAGTAGCAACTGTGCCAGAGTTTGTGATTTTACTTATTTGTCGTAACTATGTAAATTTCCAAATGACATTTATTGATGGCAAAAATTGGCATAAAGTTTCAACCTTTTTATCCCCTTGGCTTGAAAAAGCAGTAGGGGGATATTGATATAGTGCGCTTGTCAGTATGTATAGTATGGATGTGTGTTCAGTTTGGTTAGGTTTTGATTTCATGTCTCCTTCAAAAGTTAAGTCCGATTTCAACCAGACTGGGGGTTAAGGTGGCAACAGCGGTTCCTCCTGTGTGGGTGGTGATATTCAAAAGGTTCAGGGGCCCAAGGTCCAAAGGTCATTGAGGTCCATTTCCAGACTGCCATATGGCCCGGGATGACACAAGTTGACTTGCAATATTTTTTTATGAACATCCAAATCACATGTATAGCGAAAAATGCAAGTAATTATGAGCGTTCACAAATGGCACAACCCATTAGTGATGCATATTTTGTGATGCTCAATGATTAGATATGGAGGTTGGAGTAAGGCTGGGTGGGTAGGGGAGTTAGGTTTGGAGTAGTAGAATTGGAGTTAGTAAGGTGAGGGCGTGAGTTATGGCGTTAGAATAAAGTTTAGGGGTTAGGCGACGAAAAAAAAAGTGGACCTTTCAAGTAGGGTCGTTGTCGGGACCCAAATGGGTCTTCTTTTTTTTCTTATTGGAGCTCCAAATTGCCTAATCTGAAAAAGCAGCGGGAGAAAAATGAAGATTTTTTACAAACAAATTTCCATAAAAGAAAATTAACCAAATTAAAATTGGCTAACAATATGCTGATTTTGACATGATTTTTGGAAAACTAAATTCGTTAAACTGAAAAAACAAAGGGTAGGTTTGGCCCGTAAACGTTTTTTTTTTTCTTAGTCCCCTAGGTAGGGTGGGGGTGAGGGTTAGCATTTGGAATTACGGTAGGGTGAGGTTAGGGTGAGTTGAGATAAGAATAGGTTTGAGTAAGGTTAGGTTTGGGGTATGGGTTAGGAAAAGGGTTTGGAATAGGGATAGCATTTCTAGAAGGTTCCTAAAATTAAAAGAATAATGCCAAGTTTATTTTAAAGAAACCTGCATGGAGATATTAAAATCAGTATCCATATTAAGATATTTACCTGGATTATGTTTTCTCTTTGTTGAAGGTTTTGCTGAAAAGCAGATGGAATGAGGCTGGCAACATAACAGGAGAGAAAATGTCCATAACATATATTTAGAAGAGCCTGTCAACGTTGTGAAACTCTGTAGGGTGTGTGAAATTAAAGGTGCAATGAGAGATTTCACATAACAGGTGTCCCTAAAAAATGTGAAAATTCTGATTTTTGCACCGGTGTAAAGCTTCCTATCGAAATATCCCCATCTTAAAAGGATTAAGCTGAGAACTATTTCTTTGGTACCGAAATTGTGAAATTTCTAATTTCCTATAGGAGCAAATAGGAAATTCAGCCTATGCTTTACATTGAAATACAAGCATATAAAAATCACTTTTTGTTTTTGATTTTAGGACATTTTTGTATGATGAGAAAACTTATTTATTAATATGTTTTGTAAAGTTAGTGCAGAACCTACCTGCAAGACTGCGAGGTATCCTATGTAAATGATATGGATTAGGGAAGGTTGCTCACGGCACACAAGAAGCAATACTACAAAACAGCAACATTTCATCTAATGATTCTCTGAAAGTGTTCATGCTATGGACTCATTAGGTGAAAACAATATTCATGTAATTATATATATTCTTCAATATTCATGACAATCTTAAGTATTTCTGCCATATAAATTATGGTAATTTGATATAATTATAAAAAGTGCAAAATTAAAAACAGTGCTTTAAAGGGGGATGGCCCGATTTAAGGATATCAAGTTTTCATCTCGATAGATTGGCTTCACTCCAAAACCCCATCTGTAAAGTTTCGCGCCGATATTTCAATCCGTTTTGATGCGAGAGCTAAAAACGTGATTTTGTAAGCCCCATAGAGTACTCTGTAAAATTAATATTGGTCGACCAAAACGAGGCACATTTTCGCTCATAACTTCCAAACCAAACATCCTTTGGCTCTAAGATTTCACAGAGTAAATGAGAAAAATAGTAGCTTTCTTCTGATACCAAAATGTTGACCACTTCCGGTAAAATCTGGGGCTTCTGGGGACGAGGCTATTAGCGATCGGGCCATGGACCTTTAAGTTAAAATATGTGACATAATCAAAGGAAATATGTCAGATGTTGCTAATATTGGGGGCTATCTACACGAGGCACCAGATCTGCATCCAATCGGATCAAGGTGGCCTGCGTGGTGTGTGCACAGGCGTATTGTGTTACTGCATAGTGTAGGGAGTACGGATAGGAATGCACTTCTAGTGCGATTTCTATCGCTTCGCGCAGTGTCCTGCTTAACTCGCAATTTCGTTACGTGCTGCATACGTGCACTTACGCGATTTGTATTGTTTTTAAATGTCAAGCTGTAACAGCGTGAAAATGCGCATCGTGTAGACAGGCCAACGCACATTCACACAGATTTGGATTTTGGAAGTACAACGTTGATGCGGATCTGGTGCCTTGTTTAGATAGCCCACTGCTTTTGAGTTACAGATCAAATGAGGTGGTAAAAAAGTTTTGTTTTGGAAAGGTAAGGAAATTTATCATATCTATGGAAGCAAGTATCCGATTATAATGGGGTTTGAATAAAATTGTAGCATTTTTAAAGGGAAGTAGCTCAAATGTTAATGGTTACAAGAAATGATTTGTGTAGTAATCTATGGGCTGTTGTAATACACACAATTTCATTTGTAGCCAACATACCATTTTAAAAGGTGCGACATAAGAGCCTGGCACTTGCACATATCCCCATCGGGTACCGTGGGAAACAAACTTGCAGTTTTGATGGTAGAAGCAATAATGCATATTGCAAAGCCCTATTCAACACTGTGCTAATATTGATGGTTAACCATTATACTCGATTCATCTGAAATGTGACCCCATACCATTCTTGCGGAGGTGAAAAATTCAATGAGGTGCAGGGACTTCTGTTAATCATGTTATTGTGAGCAATGTTAAGGCCTGAAATACACTATAGTGCGTTTCCATACATGAATGAAATTATATTTAGTGGCATGTGAGTGAGTTTAATGACCGGAGTGTCCTCCAAGATAATCCGGTGTGGCATGTGCATTTGAATTCTTTCATTTTCCCGGTAGAGCTAGGTTGATCCCTCTCCTACTTATTGGAATATGTCCAAAACTCCAGGGGGACAAACGTATCAACGCGAATCGAGTATAATTTGGTGGGTATTTTTTTGTTGATAAATTTCAGGATGACAATAAGAAAAATATGGCCTTTCATCTGATATAAAAATCAATACTACTACCTGGTAAATCTGGGGGTTCCAAAGCAATGGCGGATTTAAGGAAAAGGGCCCTGTCAGCAGCTTAAAGTGGGGGCCCTTTAGGGTCGTGAAGTGACGCAATGTTGGACTTTAGTGTAACTAAAGTGGTGTCTGAGGGGGCCCTGAGAGCAATATTTTTTTTGGGGGGGGGCCTGTCAGCAGCTGCTGACACTGCTGACTCTTAAATCCGCCACTGTTCCAAAGACGATCGGAACGCGCACCTTTACTGGTTACAAGAAATAATTTGTGTAGTAATCTATGGGCTGTTGTAATACACATTCATGTGTATCCAACATACCATTTAAATGTAAGCAGTAATTGTAAAGCAAGATACACAATTACTGCTTGCATCATGCATGTTGGATTAAGTTGAAGTTATGAAATTGAGCTAAATTTTTTTCACTTGGAATGGAACATTTTATGTTGCAATTTGGTAGCGCTCCTTTAAAAAACATGGCGAATAGGCATGTAACATTTTCTGGATTTGGAAATCAAATGGCAAATTTGAAAATTAGTATCAAAACTACTATTGATGCATCAAACTTGGTTTGGAAACCAACAAAAACATATGTTAAAAACATACATTTTTAAAAATCGTTGGTGGTATTACATAGTGGCATATATGGTAAGAAAACAGAAAAATAAGTTTCCTAGAAAAGCAGCCTGGATGAAAGGAATACCAGTTTATAATGACAAAGTGGTCACTAGGTCAGTAAGTCACTATGTATTACAACTGTCTCCCCCCAAAAAATCCCCCAAAAGTAATTTTTTGTACTTTGGCAAACTACCCCCCAAGATACAAGTGATTTTCATCATACTTTTTGAAGGGCTTACTGGAAAATGTGCACAACTCTGTGTATTTTCTTGCATTTCAGTTATGCAACTTTAAGCCATTGGAATAAAACAATTCCAGAGTGGTTTTATTTCAAATTTACTTCATTACACAAAAGAAACTATTTTAAGTTTATTCATTTCTGGTGAAGGTAATGTAAAAGCAATACAAACATGGAAAAACTTCAGTTTTGACAAAAATGAGGGTGTTCTATATGCAAATTCTGCCAGTGTCCACTAAGGAAAGTTAACAATATAAATGTTTTTAGCAGCTGCTTTTATATGATAAGTGTAAATAATTTATCATGTACAAACATTAAGACTTGTAAAAAAGGGAAATGGGTATGTAAGTAAATACTGAAATTTATGTTTGTATAATAAAAAAGAAAAACTCATTGAAAGAAATAACTTTGTTCTTGCTATAGTGTCTAATCGTTATTTAAAAGATTTGCAATGCTCCAGGAGCCACTTGTATTTCAAGGTGAATATCATGCTCACAGTATTTTATGACCTTAAAGGCACTGTCAGTGATTTGGTAAAACAGAAAATCAAAAAAAAAATCATCAAAAATCAGATTTATGCAATTATACTGTAACAAGTATAAGTGTCCTAACATACCCCGCAAGTGATACAACCAAAAAGCAGCCTAAAAAGGACAAAATCGGATATTTTAGTCATTACTCTCCTTACGGACGATTACTACAACACGTAACTGAATGGAGATTCACATCTTTGAATACTGCTATTTTCTTCTTTTGCTGTCAGTATTTCAGTTGGAAAAATAACTCATGAGAATTCTAGAGACATATTCTACACTTTTAAGCTATTTCTGCAAATTTCAAAGATTTTGACCTTTTTTGGGCGGATCACTGATAGTGCCTTTAAAAAGAACTATTTCTACTTGCATGGTTAAAAACACTATAAACAAGTATTTTGGTGTGATTTTGATACCCTAAATGAGTAATTTGTGACTAGTTAAAAAAATCATCCTAAACAAGTACTTTGATATGATTTACTTTCCTAAACAAGTATTTTTATCCCCTGGCTTGAAAAAGCAGTTGGGGGGATTTTGCAATAGCGTGCATGTCAGTGTGTGTGTTCCAGTTTGGTTAGGTTTTCATTTTTCACGTAAGTCCGATTTAAACCAGACTTGGGGTTAAGGTGCAGTAGGGGTTCCTTCTTATGCGGATGATGTCAAAGGTCATAGACCAAGTTCAAAGGTCATCTGAGGTCATGTTGTATGTGTGTGTATTCCAGTTTGGTTAAGTTTTCATGTCTTGTTTGAAAAGTCAAAGGTCATCTGAGGTCATGTTCCAGACTGCCATCTTGCCAGGGGGATGACGCAAGTTTACTTGCGAAGGTTACTTATGAAGGCTAATGTGAATAAGCCAATAAGAATGAAAACATTGACTGAGGCTTTGCCATTGCAATGATAGAGGTTCTTAGAATTCATAGTTCATTTAAAATGGGAAACCAGGATAAAATTTGTAAGATTTTTTTTAAAGAGGTCAAACTAATCACAAGTAATCAAAATATCACACCCTAAACATACCATTTACAAAGTGAAAAAAGTACCCTAATTTTGTATTTTCAGTAATTTTGATACCTTAAACATCAGTGATTTATCCGACCAAGTGAAAATATTTGAAATTTGCAGGAATAGTTTAAAAGGAAGGATACGTCTGAAGAATTCTCATAATTTTCCAACTGAAAAATTAACAGAAAAGGAAGAAAACGGCAGCGTTCAAAGATACGAATCTCCATTCAATTACGTGTTGTAGAAAGTGTCCGTTCGGACAATTATGACTAAAATACCCGATTTTGTCTTTATTACAGTGGCGTATCCTGGGGGGGCAAAGGGGGCGCTTGCCCCCCGGGTAGCCAAAGGGGGCGCCAAAAAGAGGGGAAAGGGAGAAGAAAAGGGAAAGGAAAGGGGGAAAAGGAAAGGAATGGGAGGAAAGGAAAAGAAAAGTAAAATAAAAGGGGGAAGGGGACAACTGAAGGGGAAAGAGATAGAAAAGCTAATGGCGAAAAGGAAGAATCTGTAAGGGAAAGCTAAGGAGAAAAGAGAACGTATAAAAATAGTAAAGGAAGGGGCGCCAAAAAAGCAAAATAATAGCGATAAACGAAGGGGTAGTGAAATAAGTTGGAAAGAAAAGTGAACTAATACAAATAAAAAATTTTTTTTATTTTTTTTAATAAAAATTAAGAAAACGATTAAAAAAGAAAGGGGCGCCAAAAAGGAACAATGGTTGAGAAAAAGTTTAAGGAATTAAAGGGGCGCTAAAATAGCAAAGGAATTTGGAGCTAACGAAAAATAAAGGGCGTTAAAAACTGAAACAAAACGAAAAGCGGTTGAAAATAGTTTAAGGAAAAGGACGCAAAGATTGGCAAAGGAAATTGGAGTTTAAAGGGAATAACAAGGGGCGTCAAAACAAAAGAAAAAAGGGCTGAAAAATAAGGAAAGGGGTGCGAAAACAGCAACTCAAACTGGCAAGAAAAGGGGGATATAGAAACAAAATAAAGGGGCGTCAAAACAGAAAAGCTCCGGAAAGGAATGAAATGTCCCACTTTAGTGCGACTAGTTGCCCGCAAAAAAAACTATCAATTTGCCGACACAATTTCAAAAATTTTCCGGCTCGCTGCGCTCGCCGAGAACTATATTTCTATGGATGTTATGCATATTCAAGAAGACGTGGAATGGGGTGCCATTTTCAATTTCCACAGGGGCGCCAAAAGTTCATCGTCAGTTTGCCCCCCGGGGGTAGGTCATCCTGGATACGCCTCTGTTATTAGACTGCGTTGGTCGTATCACTTGCAGGGTATTAGTTAGGGAGCCAAGGATCTTGAAACTGAAATAATTTGCCCGGGCTGCTCTAAAATTTTTGTAACTAGATTCAAGTAGGGGAACATCTTGGGCATCAGAAAACTGATGTTGGATTATTTTTAACGATTGCGAAAAAATAGAAATCCAAGATGGCGCCCAAAATGGCCTCCGATTTGACTAACGAACTGATTTTAGCCGTAACTTTGGATTGCAATCTTCAACTGGAACGCAATTTGTGTCATCTGAAAGAGAATTAAATTATCTACACGCTGATATTAAAATTTGTGAGTTTAAGAATTATTTAATGTGCAAATTTGAGGAAAAATCACATTTTTTTGGCATTTTAACCAAAAAATGAAAATTCGTATCTAATTTCCTTTGATATGGCCAGAACCTAATCATCAATTAAGCCAATTTTTTCTACAAATTTGACCTAATAACACACATTAGTCATATCAAAATTACAGTTATGTACCTTATTCAGAAACGAAGTTATTCTTGTAACGCAGGTCATCAATCAGTTTACACAGAAGCACAGAAGTGGTTTACTGCACACTTTTGCTTATAAAAGTGATCATAATTTTTTGATCATGCAGAAAAAGAAAAACGCATGAACAAAATCCCTCATTGAAAGACAAAATTATTACCACTGTTAAAAATGTTCTTAAAACGTGTTTTGACTCTCAGCAGGGACTCAAAACGTGCAAATAACTGTGTAACAAGACGAGTCCTTAAAAAAAGGACAATCTTCTGAATTTTAGTGCCCAAACAATTTGTGAAATGATAAAAAAATTGAGTTTTGTATCCACTATATTTAATGAATACTATGCAAGGCATTAATCATAATGATCAACCGTTAATGTGAAACAAAAGCGTCAGTTTCATGTTACTTTTCTGTACACTGGTTTATTTTGAAGTAAGTAGTAGAATCACATTGCATGGAACACCAAGCTTCAGTTACCATACTCCCTTTTTTAAAAGGGACTTCTTATCTAGTGCAAAGGCCCAAATCACTATTGTGTTAGTAATACCTGTCATTACATTGCCTGTACAAAGTTGTGCCTGTTTACCCCACACATGACATATTAGTCTGCTTTGATGAAATAGTTCCATGCGATCAGTGTTAATAAATATACATACAAACAATTGTAATCTGTACCACAATTGTATATTATAACATTGGAAGTATGTGGATATAAATGGCCTATAGAAGTCATGCTACATTTTAATTTGTCAAGCAAAATTTTGCAATCTGACCCAAACCCAATCAGAAAAAACTGTTACATTAGCTACCTTTAGGTTAGGACTAGTCTCATTTAGTGCAAAAAGGGAATGTCACTATCACAAGTGGTGCAAGTAGGGTATTTATATCACTGATCATGGCCATGTATGGAAATATGAGACTCTGGAAGTCAACAGGCAGTATCAGTAAACAGCTGAGAAGTGTCAACAATGGATGGGCTGTACACACACCAATAAGAACTGAGTACCACTGCATTGAGGGTTTGGTCAATTCAGGATTATCTTCGGCTGGCAGAAAGAAAAAAGTCGTTTTAACTTGTGAGCTTGTCCTATAGCTGTCAGCCAAAACAACGTTATTTTAATGACATTTTTACCAGTTGTAGGTGTCATTTTAAAAATACAATGCAATGCTTTAGATCACTAAATGCCCTTTAAAAAATTTTAAAACGCAAACCTTAGCAGGTATTACGTGTGATATTAAGTTTTTTAACTTTAAGGCGAATGAGAAAGATATAGCTGAGGTATTTTGTAGAGCATACCAGTTGGAAGGAATTATGGTTGCAAACCCCTATTATTTTAACATTTACTAATGACCACATCTGTTGGAAATTTGGTAAATTAATGTATACCATGTATTGCATTGATACCTAACCATACCTAATAATGTACTACATAAACGGTGATCTACATGACATCCTAAACTATAGAAACCTTCAAAATGCCGGATGATTAAACACGTTCGCTAAAAATTAGAAAATTTTCTGATTTCAAGCCATACAACGAAGGTTTGACAGCCATTCTTATACCAAATGGAAGGTGTTGTGTTAAATAGTTTGCTGCAGAAATCATGGTCCTACAATAGAAAGGTTTGTCTTAGTGGTTGCAACAACCCTTTTTGGGAGGATAGGTAACATTTAACGCTGATGGATACACGAAAATTAAAGCCGCCCCCGACTCAGAGATTGTCCTGAGGATGGCGCCACTCACTTTCCAAAAAAATCGTGTTTTTGCATTGATAGCCTACATATGCTTGTCCAATACTAATCACTGTGTGGAAATTGCTAAGCTTAAATCGAATTCCTTCATATAGAAAATCACAACTTTGTAAAACACGGTATCCTATGCACTCTTATATTGTACACAAATTAAATATTTAAAAAAAGAAAAAACCTAAAAAATTAAAAAAAAAAATCCGATTAATCTCAAATTTCGGAATTGTGCATTTTGGTTTAGTATCTTTAGTTCTAGTTGACTATTTTTCAGTATTACACAAAAAAATAATATTTTCGAAATCTCTGAGTCAGGACTTTAAAACATATTTTACTTTCATTTACCACAATGGCTCTGTCTAAGACTTCCTGTTGTTGGATAAATAATAAATAAGAGCAATCTTTTGTTTGACCCAATGCTTTAAGAATGTGATATAGCCAAGCCTGAATTAGCCATGTTTTTATTGTTTATTCCTTAAACCACGAATACATAAGGACAATATCAGTATATAGATCCTCGGTAGAATGTTCAGACAAAACCCAAAAATTAATAAGTCGGGGGGGGGGGTGGGGGGTAAATAGTTATCCTGTCGGGTAACCACCCGCGTTACAAAAAAAACCCGAGACCTGGCATGTCTCGAGACTTCAATATAGGGTAGCAAATTCAACCTATGCATCGGTCAGCTCACATAGGGTATCAAATTTTACTTTTCAGTTTCAGAGGTTGTAGAGTTTAAAACCGGCAGGAATCTGGTAGAATGATGAATTTGTATGATTTCATGCTCCAAAAACTGAATATAAAAATCATTTAAAAATAGCAAACGTTATCCAAATGATGTTAAAACTTATCTCAGCTGAAAGAAAAAAGAGAAAGTTCTTGAAGGATTTATGATAAAAGCACGCGCTTTTTTATACATGTCAAGCTCTAAGGGGATGCAGACGGGGAAAAGACGTAGTAGGTTATTTTTTAAGGTTAGAAAAAAAAAAAAACAATCTGAGGAAACAAAAAACGTATTCCAAAAAATATTGTTGATGGTGTGGAAATTCAGAACCTAAAAAAAGGGGATTTTAGATTTCTTAATGCTGAAGCTGTTTTTTTATCAAAGAATTTGTAAACATTGAACAATATTAATGATAATAGTGACACCGACTCGGTCTTGTTTGCAACACCCCTTTCTAGTCGATGGAGGATGTCCTTCTATGCTGTTGTTTGTAGTCCAAATCAGGGGGGGTGGCGACGCGTAGGGGAAAAACCAAGGTAAATTAATATTAATTATTAAAATTCAGAAATCGTCTGTTTCACAAAAAAAACTGGAACATTTTCTTGAAAAAGAATAAAAGGTCAACTTCAATTTCATTTCCCCAAATATCAGTGACTAGTGGATACCACATAGGGACGTCAGGCAAACAATGGAGGTAAAGCTATTCAATCACGGCCGGTATGCGGGATGTAGAAAAACATTTCAAATTCCATTTATCTGGGAGTGCAGGGACCATTGTTATATTGTCGAGCAGGGAAGAGATTTCAGCTGTACGCTCTCCAATTAGGGGAGTCTGATTACTTTTC
>JAMKCH010040418.1:0-22750 GCA_023653785.1 Ophioderma brevispina
ATTTCCCTGCAACATCCTCCTATGACCCACGTGGCCCAAACCCTAAACAGCCTCCCAAAACAACAAACAAACAAAACCCAACAACATTATTTTCTTATAGCTTCAGGGGAATTACTTACCGGCGTAAGTACAGGAGTGGCACTAACGTGTCCACTGGATCTAACACTGATACAGCTCACTGTGCTTGGGCGCCCCTGTGGTTGGAATATCCATTTGATGTGCTCAACTTCCTCTGTCGTCGAGTGTTGTCGTCCTATTTCCCGAGACCATGAGGAAGGCGCTCTCGTCTCCACCATTGGTATTTCATTTGCCATTATACGCTAGGATGTACCAGACTGCAGCCTGGGACAAGGTTGAATGAATTTGATAGCATTGGAGCGCAACCTAAACCATGATGATCAACACCTCTTAACAATCAACACATTGCCGAGCTTTGACAAGATGTCTTATCATTACCAGCCGATTCCTCACGTGGCATACACAGTTTAGTCACTGAATTATACCAGAGGGTGTTTTGAATCATCCATGAGGCATTGCAATGTGCCCTATACTGTCTGTACTAAACACTCATTGTCGTACATTAGGATAGAAGAGTGTTCCAACAGGGGTAGAACCAAGACATTCATATCATACAAACCCCTAAGTACTACACTTTGTGGCCTAAAATGATCATGAAAGTCTGGGTTTGAATTTATGATCACATGACATTGTTGAGGTGATATTTCCCAAACTGGTGCATGTGGGATTGCTCATAACACCCTCTGGAATTACACATACTCCTGGTTGACACTGTGAGTACTCTTAAGTAATACTTTCGAAGTTTACCAGGTCCAATCAAGTTAGCTTTGAGAACACATCAATGGTTACTCAATCACTGTATTTCTACGTTGTGGGATATTTCTGACTTTTCTTGGAATTGTAGACTCTCTCAAATCATCTATCCACCATACTTATTGACTTTTTCCTTGTGATAAATTGTACATGATATTGATTCACAATTTAATTTATATCTTTCATGGTATTTCACCGCATTGTTGAAGGATCACCCCCTGTGAATATTATCAAATATGGTTTCCTTCACATCACGATGTACATGCCCAATTGCTGTTCATGATGCTCTAAGGGAAATAGCGGAAGCGGACATTCCGAGCATTAGGCACAAAATTAGCTTAGCAAATGTGCGTGAAACCAAATCATTTGATACAAGCGCTTAAAGTGGGTGGTCCATCTCCGCATTGCAGTTGATCAATACTTTTGATTTTTGGCCCTTTTTTTCACCCACGATACGGGGATTCCCTGGACTTTCCCTGGTGTGTTTTACCGCGGAAGCACGTGGACTAAGCCCGTTCCCCGGCCATACTCTTATAATAACACAAGGATTCAAAGATAAATAATACTGACAGCTTTGCATAGTCACAGTTATTTGTACATTTCTAGTACTACTTCTGGCCTTAATACAAGTAGCAAGCCCAAACATTTCACAAGGACTACAAATGCAATAAGCCAAATCGGCATTGTTACTTCCGGTAATATTTTTAGGACTCTGACCTTTGACCTCGTCAATATTTCTGGAAAATGTCCTTTTGGTATTTCGAAAATTAGTTTTTCTAAGTCTATTATTGATATTTAAAATAAAGAATTTTTTAATTTTTTAGGTTTTTTCTTTTTTTAAATTTTTTATGCTATATTGCTCGTAATAGTTATAAAATATACAATTTACTTCAACCATAATCCGTGATTGTCCACGGTCAGCGATCCTATAACGTGGCAAAACTCCCAACAATGGGCATCAGAATCTGTAAGCTGATTTTGCTTTCATCCTATATTTGGGCTAAAAATAAGTGGAGTATTCAACTTTCCAAGTGAAGAATTTTCAATCGAAAAGTTACGCTCTCTTATCAGCCACAAAACACAGTGGCGGTAACCAAACCTTTGGAAATGGGGGGGGCTGAAGGGGTTGCCCACGGCTTTTTTAGGGGCAATTTGGCCGTCTTCCATAGACCTGTACAAAAATCAGTTCACATTTGGGGGGTGCTGAAGGGGGGCAAGGGTCTTTTTGTCCACTGGAACACCAGAAGGATCTGCTGTCACAGAAATCCCCCCATGCCATTTCAGAGCCAGGCAAATAATACATCCTAAAAATATCATGGGCCTGCTAATGGCCGTGATGATTTTCATCACATTGTATATGATATGGAAAGGTTACAGCTAGTTCACTTAGGCCTTGTCTTTCAATATAATACCTTAAAGGGGATGGCCCGTTTTAAGGATATGACGTTTTCATCTTGGCAGATTGGCCTTCACTCAAAAAAACTCCCTCTGTAAAGTTTTTCGGCTGATTATTTCAATCCGTTTTTGATGCGAGAGCTAAAAACTGATTTGGTAATCCCCAGAAGTACGTTAAATTTATATTGTCGACCAAAATGGTGTGGCCATTTTTCGCTCATAACTTCCCAACCCAACTATGCCTTGTGGGCTGTACCCGATTTCAATCAGGTAATAGACACTCCAAAACTATAGCTTTCTTCTGATACACCAAATGGTGACCACTTCCGGTAAAAATCTGGGGCTTCTGGGGACGAGGCTATAACGATCGGGGCCATGGACCTTTAATTTATCCCAGCTGTTCACCAACATAGTAATTTTTCTACTACTTGCATCTGCACTTTTGGCTAAAAGTTTTTGGCTACTGTTTATAAATCATTTTTGCAGTACTTTGGCAAGGTCACGTATGTCATAAAGAGTATAACTTGACAGGTTCAAAGTACCTTTCACAATTTATCAAAATTTTTCTTTTTTTAATATTAATTAATTATGTAATCAATCCTGTATTGATGGTGTTAACATTTCAGCTAAAACTTTCCTGGCTTCTGCTTGGCAGATGTAGCCCTCTCCCGCCACTGTGTTAACAACACTGAATGGGTTTTTGCAAGCTTGCAAAAAATAATTAAAAAGTCAGAATCAATTCATTCCTCACTCCAAAGCACTATGTCAACTACACCAAATTTAACTGCCTATATTTCGTGCATAGTAAAATATATCATCGGCTCCAAATTTGACTGTTCATTTCACTGGCTTGACTGTTGTGAATAGAGAAGTCAAATTTGACTCATGATATATTTTTACTATCCAGTTCTTAGCATCCAATATTTGTAATATTAATAGCCTCATGATATATCATGTTCATTGATTAGTTAAAGTGTGTCACATGACCACAATAGTTTACTATTTGCCAGAAAAGAGTCGAAAAGAGATCCAGGGAAATACACTCATATTTTCCCTCTGACGTCAGAGGAACTGGCGCCTATTCCCTCTAGCTCGATACCCGGTTAACCAGTTCCTTTATTGTTCTTTCGCCGTGGTCCATACTACTGTGAAGTAAATAATGCCTGATAATGCAAACAGACTCTACTGTATTTCTCAAGGTTATTTGTACGTTCGTATTAGTTTTTGCTCTAAAAGGAACTTGACGCTGGATTGAGGCTATTTTGTCAACACTGTAGCAACAACATGGCTGCGCCCAGTTGAAATAATACCGGTGGGAAACCTTCTTTCATGGATAGTGAGAATAACAAAGTAAACAATTACGTATGTTCTTTCAGGGTTCGGCGGATTGTTTTCAGGATATTAAACCCGGTGATTTCCGCGGTATTTATTTTAAGCCATGGCATGGACACACGCTGATCTCAACCTCCTGCTGTGCACGGAAACAGAATGACAAAAGGTGATCTCTATCTCATTCTCAGATCTATCATAAATTATCTATGCCCGGTAAATCGGGGTACGTCGGACTTCGCCTCATTTTCTGAAAAGGGTGTTGGATATTTTAAAGTGGAGCGAAGACTTTGCTCTAGGGTCATCAGCTCAAGCTTTTGCCTTTCTAAGCCTAGCCTAGCTACAGAGTACAGTACAATACAGGTAAGGCCTATGTTTTGTTTAAGTAGGCCTCAGTTTCACTTTTAACCAGTCACAATGAACAAAAATATATTCATGAAGGATATTATTAAACAAAATATTAATGATATAGTTAACAACAATGCTATTTGTTTGGGGTTAAACTCACCACTGTCAATCTTTACAACCAATTTTTACGTAAATGCATCATGGTACGTTACTATTGTGTACATACCTTTGTATTATTAATTTGTATAGTATAGGATTTTGGGAGGGTGGGTGGGGATGTGCATTTACTAATATCAAGTTCCCGAGAGCAGTATGAACTTCAATCAAACTTCAACTTCCAGGTAAGTCTCGTTTAATTATTCAATTTTATCATGCCCTCTGGAATTGATATGAAATTACATGGGACTTCAAAGCAACTGGGAATGGCCCATGCAACAATTTGTCACACTTTAATCCATAAATATCTAAAGGGAAAGAGTGAATTGAACCACACCCACATTGCTAGCTTCTCTTCTATAGCGGCTTGGGTAGTTTAACCTTTCATTTGCTATCTAAATAACCTTCTAGTTGAACTTCTGTTACCTGAGATAGTAATATAATGCATGACATGTCGCTTGCAAAAATGAAAATAAGGTAACCGTAGTTGACACACACGTAGCACACAGATGTTGAGCTTGTTCAACTTGCTATTTTCTTCTCGCCAACATTTTCGGGTAGTTTTCCAGACTATTCTAAATGAATTTTTAAAACTGTTCTGAAATAACAGCAAATATGCACTAACTGCCAACAGGTTTGAAGTATTGCTAACAAATTATTGTCTTCAGCTTCATGGTTTATGCGATACTGTTGCTGTCATCATCTGCATCGGTTATGTGATCTCAAAAGGTATTTACTTAACTCAATTAAGACCAAAACTGTCATTTTGTCTCAACTACAAAAAAATGTTGACTGCAAGCACTCTACTGCCAAAAGTAGGCCTACTGCTTCCAAGTTCATTCCATGTATCTCCTACCTCTGTCACTGTTTGCCCATTTCCAGTAGTCATATTGCTGGGAAACCATAAGAGATTTGTAAGTTTTTAAAAAGGGTTATCATATTATCTTACTTTCAGCAGTTTTGCAATTATGTTAGTGTAACAGTAAGTACTACTTCAACATGAGGAACGGTAATTGTTCTCTTTGTGCTACAAACAAGCAATGGATCTAATATCTTGTGAAAAATGGTCAAGCAACATTGAAATGACAAAAACCTTTGTGGCGTTTTTAGTTAGGCCGCAAAAACTGAACCAATTTCTGAAGTGCATTCAAAATCTAACCTGGTCCATTTCACACTTTACTTACCACTTCAGAGAAAAAAGGTGAATATAAGCTATAGGACGGACTATACCTTCAGAAAACAAACCATTTTATCCGGTGTATTTTGCACTAAGTTGTACTTAGAATTCAGAAATTGGTGCTGTTTCAGGATTGAGACGGCCAAATGCTAATTTGTTTTAAATGTCTACTTGGACTATCGGTTTGGGCTGCTTGAGCCATGGACTATAGAAAAATAATGGCATGCCATGAGGCATTTCTTGCTTAATAGATTGTCTTAAATTTTGGGGGACCCAAATAACAATCTCCAATCCAAAACGGTGCTATTGGCACACAAATAAACTGCTAAGTATACAGATCAACGTTTTCACTAGCCAAAAACCCCAATCTGCAATCATCACTATATGGTCAAACCAATTAAATCTTGGTAAGTGCTTAACAGTTAAATAAATTCAATGTGCATTTAATTTAGTAAAAAATTACAGTTTAGTAGTATATGATCATCATTTAAAGATAAGAATCCCTGCTCGTTCCCAACAAACAGCATTGCAATTTGGCCAAACAGAATACAATTTCAGTTGAATCGCACCGTGACACAAAAGTGTAACCATTTATCATCGTTCTATATGTTATCCCAATCCATGACAAAATTGTTTGCTAGGTTTTGGGTTTGAATATTCCCCCCTCAATCGTCAGCCAAAATTCCAAATTTGGTGGTTTCTGCCATAATGCTCAAACTAATATTGTTGACATCAATAACTGAACAACAAAACAAGTATTTATTCTTCAATTCTTCTGCAGAGATCAATCTTCCTTTAAATTTTATATAATTCGAACACAAATGCCCAAATAGCCTATAGGTAAAAGGAAGTAGTAACTTATTTTACAAGTTAACACAAAATGCACCACATTATTGGTGCTTCCTCATACTGGCACCCTTTCATGTGATTATAAAGTTTCCAACTTAAATCATCACCGTGTATCGATATTTTAAATATTTAATTATTTGTTTCACATTTCCTCTTTGGATTTTAAGACATAGTGCTTTCAGGCTAGGCATAGACTATTATAGTTTGTGCTTTATTCTATACTGGAGTGATATCAAATGCCATGATGTGAATGAATGCACCATGTAGTGGGTTTGAACATTGGACCCTCATTTGACATTTTTACAAACCGATTCATTAATATATAGGTTGATTTCATCAAAGAATCAAAAGGTACCAGATGCATGTTGAAATAACTAAACTTCATCTCAACATTACCCCAAAAAACTGTATATTTAGCACTGCGCAAACGTGAATCTCCTCTCTCTTCTTATAAGTAGTCTCCTGGCCATACTGCATTTAAAAATAATTCAGATTAAGGTTTACATACCCGATACTGAAAGCATGGACCTCCCACTAGACATAGGGTAGTATTATAGGTTCAGGCTACTATTATACAAGTGCCAGAATTTTTAACATCATTTCTAAATCATAATTTCCAGTTGTCATTCATTCTGGGTTCTTTATCCATCTCAATTGGTTTCTTATTTCATTAAACCATTCACAAATTCACACACACATATTGGTTCATAGGTTTTGTTACTTTGCATATAGGCATTTATCATACTAGCACAGGCACAATCTTGCCGAATATCATGCCTCTATTACATGGTAGATAATAATGCTTTATATCCCATTTTCCTGCATTTGATATTTACTTATAACTTCCCTGTTGGATCAAGGCCTAATAATTTCTCCAAAGTCATCATGAGCTAGTTTATAGGCCTTTTATCACCTCATGTCTGCATCAGGCATATACAGTATTCTCTAAGAATGCAGTGCTGAACTAATCTTGGCCTCGTCCTCTTGGCAGAAAATTGTGTCTATTAAATCTGCTACTAGAATATCATCACATCTGATTACACCCTTAGTTTGGCTTTACTTGGAGTATTAAACTCCTATTCCTGCACAAATATGATGAGGCAAAGTGTGTTGGCACTCGTATCTACTTTAATTTATCCTCTCTATGCCATGTAATCATCATGCACTGAATATTGCATGGTTATGCATTGCAGCATGGTAATATGGTGGCCAAGAAATTACAAATTTATGCAACATGCATTGTCAAAATAAGTTGATGAGTAGACTATTTTTATTAAGATTGTTAGTATTATGAATGGTTATTACTCATGTCTGTGACTCAATAATATTACTTTGAGTGAACTATGAATGATGTCCTTTTATATTTATCCCAGACCTGCGACCAATAAATCTCAAAATCTTGTATTGTATACCTTTATGATTTACCAATTGGAGGCCGAAAAAAGTAGCAGTGGGCCATTGGTATCAGATAGTACTTAAACCCTTTCGGACGTCAGGCCCATGGAAACGGTAAAATTCTAGATTCAGCATGGCATGCAATACTATAAAATTGTGGCATTGGCATTGATTGGTCGGCTGCCACGAAGGTCCGAACCCGCGGGGACCGATTAAAAAAATTTTGTCATGATCCAAGCCATTGGATTACCATCTACACAATGCAGTTAATTTTAATTATTTTATTATTATGTCCGTTTTATCAAGCTTCTGCTTGTGGAATGTATTGTTTTTCGACACGGATAACAAATTCGCCAGTGCGTAAATGGCATGGTACCGTCCGATTCCGGACAATTGCGGTCGCAGTCTAACTCTAAGCCTCTACGTTTTCAAACGTGACCGTAGTCTACGGCATGCCGTGACATTCACCTTCGCCCTGTGTTCCTCAACTGAAATCATTGAGAAAAATATCGTTTCTCGTTATAAAATTCAGGCGAAATTCACCCTGAGCATGCTCTTCGATCGGGATTCGGTTATGTTTATCATCTGTCAACTTTTTAAAACTGTTTGACCTTTGTATTACGGTCACATGGTCGTGAATGTACCATATTGAGTACTCATTAAGCTTCATGCTTCGCACGTGGCCAAAGGTCAGTGGGCCAACCGGATCACTATTTACATCTTACATCATATTCATCCGCGCCCATCATCCACCAACCTTGGTGGTAAATAATGCGCAGGAATAAAATTAATCCTTAAATAGTGGGTACTTAAAGTCATAAACCTAATTTTTCATTATAATTTAAAAGCTTTCAACTTTGAAATCCAAATTTATAGATATTTGCTCAAAAAAATAGAGATTTAGCTCGAGCTATCGTCATTCGTATCTCGGCAATAGACGATGTGCATGCAGACTGCAACAGCGATACATGGATTATTTAAACACATTTTCATGCCATGGTTTAACCTGGCTTTTATTATCCCTCTCTTAGCCTTGGGATTGCAATGCTTCCCTGAAATTTATATTTCTGTGAGGGCATCGGCAAAATTTGTCTATATAACTCCTTTTGCCATATGGAACTGGAGGTGCTGTCTATCTTTGTCTATCAGTATCAGCGATCTGTAAAACCCGCCATTTCTATATAGTTCGGGCTTTTCGACCTCAGTTCTTGGATTCCATCGGCTTTCCCTTGTCAATCGCTAGTCTTTGATGGGCCATTGGCACCATTCTGATCTATAACTCCTTTTGCCATACTGGAACTAGGAGTATATCAGTTTATTCATTAATAACCGCAAAATTTAGCCCTTTCCAAATTCATTCACGGCTGTTTCGAATATGTCTGCACTCGACAAAAGACGATCGTGTTCTGGCTCTACGCATGCGCGGTTGTATCCCCATGTAATTTCGTATCAATTCCAGAGGGCAGTATAGAAATAGGGGTGGGGTAATATAGGACCCCACGACCCCAGTTCACCTCGGGGGCCCAAAGATTACACAAGATCCCTCAGATCATTAAAATTTGTATAATAGAACACTTGCTCAAGATACATATTGAAGATATCTTCCACAATGATGTCAAGGCAGTAGGGATGGGTCTGATAGGGTCACAGATTATGTAGGTGGAAAGCCACAATTATATACGTCGTTAATATATTCCTGTTCATTGATTGGTAAGTGCACCACATGAGCAAATATAAAACATACCTTCTGAACGAAAAAAGGACTATTTACGGCTCTCAAAAGAACTATTACGGCTCTCAAAAGAACTATTTACGGATCTCAAAGAACTATTTTACGGCTTCCAAAAAAGATATTTACGGCCTCCAATTTTAGCACAAGTCAGCCCGGTAGCCATGATCTTCAAAAACAAAGTCAACATGGATGACACGCGAAAATGCAGTGAGGTGACAGTACGACTACAATCAAGACAAGATTCCAGATGTTAAGTGATCAAGAAATCACATGAAATGAAAGTGTGAACACTAAAAAGCCCAGATTAAGAACAGCCTGTCATGTTTGATGGGGTTAGTCTGTAAGTAGGGGTAACGACAACACTGTAATATTGACTGCCGGCATTGGTTATGTTGGTAGGCTAGGCTATGGCTAGGCTAGGCTAGGCTAGGCTAGGCTAGGCTAGGCTAAATCTCAATTTTACCTCATTGTTTATAAAATCTTTTAACCAATCAATGAACAATGAATATATGAATGACGTATATAAAACAAATATATACTGCCTTTATTCGAGCCCCTGTTTAAAACTATGGTCCCTCGTGACTGCAATAGTGCTATTTTGCTTCGGGGCTGCGCCCCTCAGCAAAATAGCACTATTGCAGTCACCTCGGGTCCATAGTTTTAACATGAGTCTCTCATGTCAGTATATATTTGTATTATTTGCACTGAAAACTCTCTGGACACTCACCCTCTTACAGCATCTCTGATTGGCTCATTACATGATATAACCTCTGCATAACCAATCAAAACTGACTGTCCATACATCTGTATGAAGCCTTGAAGCTTTTCTTACCATGTTTATGATTGGTTAATTACATGATATAACCTGATAAAATAACCAATCAGATCAGCTGGTAGTGCCCTGGGAGTTAATTGCTTCAAATTAATTTCTATGCAAGGATCAACCATAAAAGGTGGATTGAACTTACAAGATTGCAACCATTTGTACAATTTTATAATTATACTGCAGTATTTACACACCTGAAGCTGAGCTTTAAAACAAACACTGAAAAGTTGACATATAGAGCTTTGAGTTTGTTTTACCAAGTTTTAAAGTAAACCAGAGCTAAACAGAAACTGAAACAATCCAACCACAAAGTTTCAGGTCTATAGTTAAAACTATAGGGGCATGGTGAGATACTTGGCCTTGTTACTGAAGGTCACCCAGTCAAACTTAGAGACACAAGGGACACTTCCAGAAAAAAGCACTCCCAATTTCTTTCAAACCTGGGTTTTTTTGCATATTTGGAATGCTTACCAATGTATTAGATCACACCTAAGTGAATAAGCCAAAACACATCAAGATGTAATTAAGACGATGACTTCACATCTTCTGTCGTGCATGCCAGAAAATCAAAGCATGCTTTTCTATGGGGACAATTATGAAAGCAGGCAAGTTCAAAACAGATTTTGGTTTTCTCTTTTACATGTTTGTCCATAAACCTTTGAAACATTCATGGTATGCATCTACAACCGATCAAGTGCAAATTGAGAGAAATTTGTATCCTCAAAAAATCTCCTGTCCCTTAATGAATGAGTTTAGTATGACTAAAAAGCTTTCATATATAAACCTACAGCTTTGCATTATTTTGGCTTAGTTCCTCTTCTTCTGGAGGAAATCCATCAAATTCTATTTTTTGTGTGGTTAACCACTAACTGTTTCCTGTAAGTTTATACACATGTCCTTTGGGCTGGTAAACTGCACAACAAATGCTCTTTGTATCAAAACTACAAATCTAACTTTGTTCATCACCTAATTGGCAAAATTATTCGGCTTTTGTTTATCTGTGTGTGCAAGACGGGATTACTCTTGCCACAAGCGTGTGTCGCGCGTAAATCACACATTTTTCTGTTTTTTTAGTAAATTTGTTCACAATTTTGTTTTGTCTTGTTATCAAATTATACAGATATGATAATTGTAACCCATTTTCCAAATCTTTCCATGTGCACAGTTGTAATTGTAGATGCAAACAATGAAAATGCTTTTAAAATCTGTATGGCCAAATAGTTAATTTTTAAAACACAAATCTTAAAAGTAGCAACCATTATTGTCTTGTGTTGTTAAATGTTGTGTATACATCTAACGTTGTGTTGCTTATTGGGGAGAACCTGGGTTAGGGAGACTATACATTTGTTTAAAAGAAATTTAAGATGTTCAAGTCTTTACAAGGAGTCTAGCTGCTTGGCCCTGCTGGTGTGAAAGTGTCTAATCAGCCAGTATTTTGTTATATTTAGGCCTTGTGAATCAATGTGAGTTTAATTATGCAATTGCATGGGTTAGGTAGGGGGGTCCCTGAATGGTTATTTTAAATTATTTCACTATATTTCATTCACTGCATAATATAAAACCAAAAGTGTAAGTCATTGGCTTTAAAATAGAAAATTTTTAAATGACTTTTTAGTTTCTTCCGCTTTGAGCTGAAGAAACTGGAAGAAACCTGTTTCTTCCAAGTGGAAAAAACCGCAGTTTTTTCCACCTGTTTAAGAAATTGGCGAACCCTGATTCGCGGTGTGAAGAGTCTTGCCAAATTGGTGATGAACAAAGTATAAGTCAAGTAGAACTTTGGAATTGGTGCTTCAGGTGATAAACTTTAATTCGATAACAAAACTCATACAAAACAAATTCTCACAGTGGGTATTTAATAAGTATAGAAATGCTGAGCTTAGTGTCTGTGAATATGTGCTATTTGATTATGCTTCTGGGGCAAGAGGAGATGTGGAAAGAGTAGCACACCATTGTATAACTATTTCATTGTACCTAACAACAAAAAAAATTTTGTTTCCGTTAACCTGCTGACCAAATTTGGGCATGGAAAGGAAAAATTTTATTTTTGCAAAATATGTTTGTGTGGAGTCCTTTTTCAGAAGCGACAAGGAAGATGGCAATTTTTTTCCGCAAAAGGGCATAAATTTTTTTTTTAGAAAAGATTATTTTTCTAGATTATTCTTTCTGAAGAAACTGGAAGAAACCTGTTATTCCAAGTGGAAAAAACCGCAGTTTTTTCCACCTGTTTAAGAAATGGCGAACCTGATTCGCGGGTTTGTGACGAGTCGTGACCAAACTTGGTGAGAACAAAGGTATAAGTCAAGTGGCAACTTTGGAATTGGGGTTGCTCAGGTGATAAACTTTAATTCGATAACAAAACTCATACAAACAATTCTCACCGGGGGTATTAATAGGGATAGAAATGATGAGATTAGGGTCTGTGAAGATTTGCTATTTTATATGCCTTTCTGGGGCAAGAGGAGATGTGGAAGAGTTACACACATTGGATAATATTTAAGGGACCCTAACAAAACAAAAAAATGTTTCGGTAACATGCTGAAAAATGGGAATGGAAAGGAAAAAAATTTAGTTTGCAAAATAATGTTATGTGTGGAGTCTTGTCAGAATCGACAAGGAAGATGCAATTTTTTCCCAAAAGGGCATAAATGTTTTTGTAGGGGACCAGAAGGGTTACCGGAAACCCAATGGTTTCTTTACTTGGCTTTGTTATCAATAAACATGAGGTTTGTATTTAAAGATGGGTTGACCCGATCACATGGAGCATATAACAAAAACATTTATAACAGATTTTGAGAATCAGGGCAAGCTTTTGCATAGTAGAAGAAAAAATGTGTACAAAATTGGGACATAGGAGCGATGTGCAGAGATAATGTGGTCGACCACATTGGGAGACCTTTTGATGTAATTAATATCAATGGAAGCACTACCAGGCTAAAAATTCCAGTGGGGGAAGTGAAATATTAACTTCTTTTGATAACATAATTCTCAGTCCTGATAAGGACAATGTGGAGAGAGAGTTTGTCATCTGGTCACGAACCTTAAAATAGAGATGACGCCACATGTTAAACTAGTCAGTTTTAGTTAGTATTATAGCAATAATGTTACAACAAAATTGGGAATATATATTTTTATTTTCTTTATACTTCTTACTTCATTCCGCGATTAGCTCACTAGCAAAGCAATCATCACAGCACTTCTCCTCAGGTAATTCAGCGATGTCTTTAAGCAGTCCGAGAGCTGCTTGCCCTATCGTTTCTCGATTCTCGTGTTTTTCTGGCGCCGTCTTGAGTTTTTTGTTTAGGGAAGTTTGTTGGAATACAGTAAGTATGCGCTTGGGTGGCACGCTCAAACAGTTTGATTTCATCTCGTAGGAACTTACGATTTGTTAACACAAACTCCTCAAATTCTTTGGATTTCTTCTGTCCATTGCCAAGACCAACTTTGCGGTTGTTGGTTGATGAAATAGACACGATGTCAAGAAAAATGGCCATAATTAAGTTCAATAACAACATACTGAATGTATTAGATCTTTGTCACAATAACTTACCATAGTTTAGTGAGTAGTTAAAACCAAATTTTTAAATACGGTTTGTCCCCGCTAACGAGGGTGGCCGATACACCTCAAATCAGCAAAAATCTGCTGTGTGAGGATTTATGGACAAAGATATTGACCGGATGCCCCTTGCTGACAGTCAATATGCCGTTTTTGGCGGTGGCTTAGCGGGACTTTGGGCAACCAAGCCCAAAATGCAAGCGCATGTGCTGGATGGTCGCCATAAGCTCTCCAGAGCTGACGCGCTTATAGGTAGATCTTTTTCATTCTACCAGGGTAACCAAATACCCCCTCATCGCTTTCCGAGGACTCTGATGGGGGTGATGGTTAGACTGGTTACCAGGTACCAGTAGCAGGCCCTACCAAGGAAACTTGACATGACTGACAAACTGGACCGAGCTGACATAGCATAGCTTGATCAAGGAAACTGTTTGCTCTCAAGAGGAAGTCCAACCATAATTTCAGATAAACACCTTAGAACACCCAAAATCAGATTTACATTGGCATACCATCGCTATGCAGGTAAAAACACATTAATAGCTCAACATCTCTTAACTTTAGTCACCATTTTAAAGGGGCACACCAATCATTAGACTAGATCCCACCTTTTACACCATCAAGCCTGAGATTTAGGTACGACTGGAAAGCTTGTATTTTTAATCAACCTGCAAAATATTTTGAAACTAAATTTCTTCCCATTCTGATGATGCTCCCGGCTAAAATATGGTTTGTTTCGGGTTAACTGGAAAAATAGTTTGTAAAGTACTCAAAAAAGGGGGGCCCCCCTTATGTAATAACACAATTACCTCTCACAGTAAATGGTATGTCGGATTCAAATGAAATTTTGAAATAAGGGGGATGGTCCGATTAACGTATATGAAGTTTTCATCTTGATTAACCCAAAATCTCCATCTGTAAATTTTTGCGCCAATATGCACCGTTTTGAGTGAGACCTAAAAACGTGATTTTGTAAGCCCTATAGAGCCACTGTTTGAAAATTAATATTGGTGACCAAAAATGGGGGCATATTTTCACTTGTAGCTTCCAAAACTAAAACACCCTTAGCCCTAAGATTTCACAGGGTAAATGAGGGAATAGCTTTCTTCTGGATACCAAATTTTGACCACTTCCGGTTAAAATTTGGGGTCCTGGGGACGAGGCTATTAGCGATCGGGCCATGGAGCTTTATTTTGGTGATGGCCCCTCCTATGAAACAGAGAAAAATAAATGTTTGTGCTAAAATTGATGGAGCACCTTTAGCAATCATTTGCACATAAGCTCACGTACAACAACCCTAGCACTTCAAGCTATATAGAGTGATCATCAGTAATGAGCAGATAGTGTCTCCTTATCATTAAGGCTTTTCACAGAGCCGGTGATCGATCGACTTTCTGCGATCGATCGCTATCTGTAGACTTTAAAACCAGCCACCAACACTCTGCGCACATATCGCGTTGTGGTCCTCAAATAACAGTCACAATTAGTCCAATAAAGTGCACTTCGTCGAAGCTAGCCGCCATGTGACTTCCCTTACTCGTTCTTTTTTTTTTTTTTTTTTGTTGTTTTGGTACCAATTTACATGAATGGAAAAACTCACAATTTCGGTGCGGAAGCAAACCAATCGGTAAAGTCAATCATTTTAAAAAATGGCTGTACCTAAGCATTAAAAAGTCCAATAAACCACTGTCGAAATCCTCCAAAAGAAGTATTTCGTGAGAGTAGCCAGTCATTAAATTTTCTTTGGAACACTTTTACATCACCCCCTTAACTAAGTGATATTGGCTGCGTTTTTGTTTGTGGTCTATAGTATTCCGAAAACGGATGCACTAGTCTTCAAAAATGGGCGATGTAGCAAAAGTCGATCGATTCACCGGCTCAGTGCGAAAAGCCTTATTGGTTTCAAAATAGGACAGGAAGTGAGAGTTAACTTACTTTTTGCCTCGGCTAATGACTTCATCCACATCGTGTAGCACTTTTTTGTCCTTGAGTCTTGCTTGTTTAGGGTCATCAAGTAGATGTGGCCTATGGCGAGAATCTTCCATATCACCTTTAAAACAATCAAGGGTTAAAGAGTTCAGATGTTTAGTCAAAAGACGTTAAGACTAAATGTAATTTTAGAACAAGATTGTGTCACTTCTAACAGTTATGATTGGACTGAAATCAAATCTGACACTTCTTTTTTAATTTTTTTAAAACAGGGTTACTCCAATTTCCGTGTAGACAGAAAATTCACCCATGTTTGGATCATGATCAAAACATGTTGCAATTTTATAATTAATGAAATACATGCTTTGAAAGGATTAGGAAAGTCAAATAATTATACATAGATTATATGGGTGGACAAGGCTGAACAAGTATTTTAACCCATGGGCACTACAACCTATGGTACAATTTGTCTGATTGGGACTCCATCAAAGGACAAAACATGAGCTAGTTCTCCGGAGTAGCCAATCAAAACAGGGCTTCTCATCTCTGTGTAAACCATACCATCCATGTTACAGTAGATATGATTTGCTCAGAACATGAGATTGCATTCAAAGTGACCAATCAAATTCTGCTCCTAGATGTGATAGATAGGAAAGGTCACCAAGGCGTTAACTTTCCCATTGGCAGTGCAACATAAAACAATGGCAAAAAGGCTATCTAATGCTTCAATGCAAGCAACCCTCGATACAGTTGTCAATAAAAGGATTTGTCAGTCGCGTCATTAGAAATTTGGGCATTATTATGCTTTAAGGTAATCTTCCATTTACCTTTCTAAACATTTTTAAAAACTGGGAATTTTGGTATCAATAATCGCTGGTTGTCTCAAACTGATATTGGCATCAAATTTCACTCGAACACGATCGACATCAGCTGCATTTCCATATTACGCGTTGTCGTTACAAGTTTAAAAAAGGCGGTGCTCGAACCACAAGTCTCGCCCCCTTCTTTCGCGGATAACTGTAAGACAAAAAGCAGCACACAAGAGTGCAACTGTGCGAGAGTCCAGGGGTCCCCAAACGTTGTTCACGCAGATAAAACTCCAATTTCTTAACTAGTTACTTCCCACTATTTCCTTTGACACACCCTAGGGGTCACAACATTTTCCATTGTGTGCAGATATGAGCTTGAAGTTGAACCCCCCCCCCCGGCATAAGTCAGATAAATGTTTAGGAGTACACCCCTGGTTTTGCTGTATTATTTCTTTTACGTCCTGCTCTTTCATTTGAACACCAAACCAACCCCAGGGGTCCACAAACATTTTTCCATTGTGGATATTAATCATGAGAAGTCCTCAGCAAGAGCATAACTAAGATGTTTAGAGTAGCACCCCTGGGGTTTGCAATTTTGATAGTAATTCGATACTCTCACGCTTTCATTTGACCCACCACCCTCGGGGTCACAACATTTCCGTTGTGGAATATTATCTTGAAATGTCCCCCCACATGAGCACAAGTAAGAGACGTTAGGAGTAGCACCCCCCGGGTTTGCATTTATAGTATTCTATACTTCTCACTCTTCATTGATACCAACCATAGAGGTCATAACATCTTCCGTTTGGGAGATATTATCTTGAAATGTCCCCCACATGAGTACAAGTAAGAGACGTTTAGAGTATCACCCCCGGGTTTGCATTTATATTATTCTATACTTCTCACTCTGTCATTTGATACCACCAGAGGTCACAACAGCTTCCGTTTGGAGATATTAATCTGACATGTCCCCCCAACACTATCATAACCAGAGATGGTTATGGAGTAGCCCCCCAGGTTGCATATCTAGCCATTCTTTATTTCCTGCTCGTTCATTTGACAACACCCCAGGGGTTCACCAACATTTTTTCCATTGTATAGAGATTAATCATGAGAAGTCATGCAAAAAACCCTTAAACTTCACTAACTTTAGTAAATATGTGAAAATTTTTCAATTTGGGTCACACATTTTGTGGGGAAACAAACATGTGACCACATTTGTAAATTTGAGTTCCCATACGGTGTCCAGAAAAGCCTCGAATGCACAATTTGGCATATTTTCACATTTATCCAAGAAGTAAACAACTGGCACCCAAAAGACTGACCAGAACTGAAAAAAAAACTATTTCAATAAAACATGGGCACTGGGATCTAGCATTTGATGTTAATACCTTTGTTGTGGTGTACTTCCCCACCCCCTTTTGATAGTTCTTGTTTTGTACACCGTGTTTTTGTACAGCAACCACCACATCATACCAGCCATATCCTGCCAATAAACACCATGCGACCTGTAATTATTGCCAGGTAAACTCCTGAAAATCAAATTCTTTTTGAAGGTGTCGTATTTCACACTGACGCATTGCCAAACCGAGAAAATTTGGTTGAATGGACCAAGCATTTAGCATTAGTTGCAAGTTTAAAATAATCAAAGAATGCCCCTTTAACACTTACGTGCATAAGTGATCAAGCTCCTCGATCAAAACATGTGGGGGGGGGGGGGGGGCAGGTTATTATAAGTCTGCCTTTGTGTACATACGAGTGTTAAGTGGCCCACATGCATTTTGACCACAATTATGATTCCCACAAATGATGTAACCATATGAGTCTCATGTAGCGAAGGAATTTTCATATCCATGTACCATTTAAGCGATACCGACAATTACGCATATTAATTAGATCAATTGCCTCAATCAATGCCGCTTTAATTGACCACTTGCACTTTACCCGCATTGTGATTCATACAACAAGATGTACGCATAGAATCTCATGTAGCAAGAAGAAATTTGGCATATCCAATCTACCATTTCAGTGATACAGCAATTATGCATTATTAATTTAGATTCCAATTGCTTTCACAAAAAATGCCAAATTACCTCTAATCCGGCCCACATGCCATTCCCGACCACCACATTCACTGATTCACACAATAGATGCATGGCATAGTATTCATTCAGCAGCGGAAGGAAGGAATTTTGCCTAGCCGATGTACGGTTTCAAGTACCGTAATTACGCATATTTATTAGCTCATTGGATACCTACTGCCGCATGTATCACACACGTTCAAATGCAAAAAAAGATGGCCCATGATAGGCTTTCATGCAGGAGGAATTTTCCGTTATCCAATGTACCGTTTCAAAATATAGCAATTACACGCGGATTTTGCATATAATTAGCTCATTGATACTAATTTGCCCGAAATACGCCCCGAAATCTATCAGTTCGAGAAATCTCCAGCACGCTCCCTTTCCACCACGTAACTAATATACGCCCTTACGAACTCCAGAAAACTTGTACCACAAGCTTGCGGGAAAATTTCGTTAATTATGCAAAATAGATTACTAATTAAGGAATATTTACGCCCCAAAATTAAATCAGGTCGAGAAACTCGGTGACCCGCTTCTTTCCACCAAAGTTACATCATCAAGCCTCGGAACTCCAGATAAATCGTACACAAGCCCATAAACACGGACGTCAGGCACCACACCGACGACAGCATGAAGACAGACAGACAGGACAGACAGACAGCCAGAAGGACAGACAGACAGACCGGACGGAACAGACAGGACAGACAGACGACAGACAGACAGAAAAGTGATTATAAGTCTTGCCGAACAAAGTTCAGGCGAGACAAAAAAAATGATCGCTAGAGCGTGTAGAGAGGTATGTAGCTGTCACAAAAATTGTAGTCCAGACTACTACTTCAATTAATGTGGGTCAATTTCGGGTCAAATTAATCGATTAGCAAAAGTCACATGGGCGGCCAACATGGAAAGTCCAAGTTCGGACAAAATGAGGAAACAACTTCAAGAATGAATAAGCGTAGTAAGACAGTGCTGCAATGCGGAGAAGCACTGAGACTGGGTCACAATCATTTGACAGTATTTCGCCCAAAGGAGAGGAAAGAATACGACTTTGCGATTGGGAGCCTTGGAACCGGTATAATGGAAGAGAACCTTAGCTTAGCCTAGACTAGGTATTTTTTATATGCAGTCAGATTCTCAAAGCATAATATGATAGAATTGAATGGATTCTTTCGCATTACACAAAGATATTGGTCTCGCTATGAGTTTAAAAATAAAATTTTTTGTGCTCGGTGGCACCTCAAAAACTATTTTAAAATTCATAGCTGACCAATATCTTTTGTATCATGTTCAATCCATCCAATTTTAATAGCAAAATGCAAAACGTCTAAGATGTAAAAATCCATAATGTGTGAACAATGCTGTGGAAAATGTTGAGCTGGCCTATTCCAAATCTAGCAGAACATGACAGGAGTGAACTATTCGGCAAAAAAAATCGCGTTAGAGAGAATACGGAAAATCTGGGTAAGATTTGGCAGGCCTGAAAAATGCCAAATTTCACAGAAACACCATCAAAATTTCCCTTCAATTCTGTATGTATGTCTATATAACAGAAATTCCTTCAAATTGCAAAAGTTCCCAAGAATGTTGTTCCCAAGTTCCCCCTTTTTCCAGGCATTGAGATTTGGTATCAAAATAGCAAAACTGTTCTAAGATTAAAATCCAGACTGTGAAATCACTGCTGTGGAACATGTTGAGCTTAGACTATCAAATCTAGAGAAACCTGCATGAGTGAACTATCGGCAATCTGGTTAGGAGAGAAACTATCGGCATCTGTTAAGAGTTGTGGCGGCCTGGAAAAAACATACCAACTTTCACAGAAACACCATCAAAAAATTTCCCTTCAATTCTATGTATTTCTATATAACAAACATTTCCTTCAATTGCAACATTTCCCAAGAATGGTTCCCAAGTTCCCCCCTCGTTCCAGGGCCATGAGATTGGTAGGAGTAGATTGATAAAAGTGCACCACAAAATTGGCAGGTCAAGCTAATGGCAACGGACCAGTCTTCGGGCAGTCACACATATGACGACTTTATTTGTCCATCGTGAACAAAAACCAGCAATCTAGCACAAGTGGAAACATTATTTTTCATTATGTTTTGCCCAAACTAACCAAAAATGATTGTTTCCACTGTTTTTATTGTTTGTTTTGTCTTAGGGTGCAAATAAAGTTTGGTAACGGTGTGATTTCCCGAAGGAATGGCACAACACTGTTTGTGATAGTCTAACCATGCTGTGAGGCTAGGTCCAGTAATGTGGATCGGCATAAGCCTATACATCTAAATGAGTAAAGTAGGCTCTTACATTCACTATGACATATCTTTGAATACAAACAACATGGCTTTTGTCCAAAGTTTGGGCGGACAATCGTGCAGCTGAAAAATAAGATCAGTGAATCTATAGGATCAAACGGTCATAAAGTATTTTCTGAAAATTTGATGGCGTGGACATGATTATGGAAGGAGTACTTCCAAGGAAGACACCCAATCATTAGTGATGTTTTACAATTAGAGGGTCTAAATCTTCCTGATTAAACCATTTAAAAAAATTTAAGTTTCAAGTATCAAAGGTAATTTGGGGGCCTTTGTTACCAGTGTATTATAACACTAAAGCTTTATGTTAAATATCATAAACCATGTTGGTGCCAACTGAACTTCAAAACTTTTCAATTGAGGTCAATTGTACAATTTTTCAAATTGACTCAAAATTGGACCTCAAAAATCTGACAATCACCCCCAAAAAGGTCTCAATTGTAAAAATACTTGTTGCAGGGCACTCAAATTTCTACCACATTTGTTTTTGTGATTTTCATGAGTTTTTTTAAATCATTGACAAATTAAGTGGACCAAACAAAATTGTACAGAAGAAAAAATGTGTTTTCCGATAAGGCTGACTACCGGACCCCCTCTCACGTGATGAAACAGCATAGTAAATCTTACTTCCCGAAGTGCCACCGCCCATCAATGTAAATTTTACAAAAAGATGTGACATCAAAATCAGGAGCAAAGTACTATTATTCTTTCATAAAACACGATCTGAAATCTCTGCTGCTAGTATCCAACTGCCAAATCCCATATTGGGGCTAAACCAGAGGGTGCTTTGAATCACATCCATCAGATTGCCATTGCCAATGTGACTATACTGTATTAAAATAGGTCAGTTACTTAAGCATTAAAAGTTTTCAAGAAGTTTTAAGACATTCACGATATGATAAAAATCCAAAGTACTAGCACTGTCTGGGGCTACTAAATGACAGTGAAAGTCAGGGTTTATTGTTAATAGGATTTTTGTGGAACGGCATAAAACTCTTTTAGGGTAAAATTTCCCAAAATGGTGCATTGTGGGAGGACTCAAAAATACCCTCGGCGCTAAACCGTGCGAATAACAACTTAAGTGTCCCAGATGTCTCTGACATGACAAGACATGCAGGGGTACCAGCGGGACTATTATAAACTCTGAACGCTCACGCCTAAAGAAAAGACCAAACCCGAGTCATGATAAATAATAAACCAAATAACTACCATCACCTTACCATCAGGATCATTGAGGCCCTCTACCAAGGCGGTGCTGGCAAATTCTCAGCATCGTGGCATTATTTCTGCTGGTCTCTTCACTTGGTGGTTTGGGTTTAGCATCTGTGGTTTTCTCTGAGCCCTGTCAAAGGCAAAAGTCCTGCAATAATGCTTAGCACAGTGGCTGAAGTGAGAACAGTTTTCATGGGCTATTCAAAATCCTTACAAAAACGTGGAAGATTATCTAAAATCTCTTATTAAAAAGGAGTGCATGCTTTCAAAGTATAAACTTATCCAATTGGCTATTTCAAGATCCATACTTCCATGTGGAAGGACCTAAAGAGACATGAGGACATTTCCAGAGCGGAAGGAGGCGCCTCAGTTTTTCGAACTGTTTTTTTGCATAGTTGGAATGCTACAAATGTATTAGATCAACATATGTGAATAAGCCCAATATACGCCATCTTTATGTGTCCTGAGGACAATGATTTGGTATTTCTGTCATGCATGACAGAAAATCAAAGCCTGGTTTTCTATAGCGGGAGCGGGAACATCCGGAGTTCAACAGAATCTGCTTGGCAACGGCTTGGCAACAGCGTGCGTAATTCGATGCGCTGCATGCATAGTGTCATTCGATGTGCAGTGAACTTAAAGACACCAATTTGCGCAGTGTGTTTTAACCGCGATTCGGGGATTCCCTGGTCTTCCCCTTGTTTTCACACGATGTGATGTAAGCACGCTACCAGCTATAGGGATTGTTTACGATAGCAGGCAAGTTAAAACAATGTTTGCTGTTTTCTTTCTTACTTGTCTCGGAGGTTGGTCTAA
>JAMKCH010040419.1:0-13041 GCA_023653785.1 Ophioderma brevispina
TGATTCCGCGGAATTCCCCGATCCCCAAAGCGCCTGGTGGTGGGAATCAGGCCACCAGTCCTCACACACCGCCCGGCGGCCTATCTTCTGAAGGTTCCCCCCCCAAGGGCCTGCAGGAGCCATCCAACAGAACGGAAGGCACTCTACAGGCGCCGTCCCCCCCCAAAAGGCACCACCAACAGTCTCACTGCAATCATTCACAGAACGAATCAATCCTGTTTGGAATGTACGCCTGACTTCCACACTGGCCAGCGCACCCAGCGGCGGAGCACTCCAAGGCAACAGTTATTTATGCAAGGTGTCCAAAGGATGCCCCCATCCAGCTCCCGCGAGCCCCCCGAAGGCCGACACGAGACCGCGTCCCGCAAGCGCTGGCCCCGGGTTTTTTGACCGAAAGTAAGGCTGCGGTCCAATGTGACGCCAAGGTACTTGCGGTGTTGGGTCATATGAAAGTTTTTTTCTCCTCCATCTAGAGGATGTGTAGTTCTCTTTTTGCGCATCGATGTGCAAGGTGGAAAACAGTGCTGACAGTCCTGGGTTTGCTGAGTTTCAAGCACGCTGGAAAAAAATAATTTTTTTCCCGCAACAGGAAGTCCAGATTTCCCGCGACTTATACGGCTGTTTTGCAGCCAACGCGGAGTGTTAGCGGCAACAGGGGGGGGGGTGTCTGAAGTTTTTTTGAAAACTCGAGTTGCAACTGAAGCTATTTGTTGCGCCTTTTTAACACAACTTTTAGCGTGTTGTAAGCTCAGAATCGTTATAGTTGTGCCCAAATCGACCCTACACATACCAAGCACAATACAACGGGAGAAGCTAAGATTACTTACACAATAATATCATTCGACTGTTTGCTGATTTGACTTGAAAATATTTGGTTTTCAAATCAAGCCGTCCCCTGTTATTTTCACACGAGAGTGATGGAGACGAGCTGTGTTTAAGACAGCACCATCAACCCATTTTGCTATGCAGTTATGTCAATTTTGCTAGATATTCAGCCACGTGGGGAATAAGGTTTATTTTTTAATCCTTTATTAAAGTTTTTATATTAAAATTACAGATTCAATCAAAATTGTATGTAATCTTACAAAGACCACTATTGTTAAATTCTTTTTCGGCATTTAAAATTATTTTTCAACGAAACCATTTCCTAAATAAATACACAGATCGACCGGTTTGATACTGGAGCTGATACTAGTATACTCGCGTCGCTGATGACATTGCGCGACATTTGCGACAGTGATGAGGGTCGGCTTTCTTGCGCTAGATTTTGTGGTGTTTTAATCCCGAGACGTAGCTATTTTCTCGCAGATTTTATATCAAGGAAATAACACCCTGGTACTTCAAGACCATTTTCCTACTTTTATTATTCAATAATGGTTTATTTCTCTTGTTTCCTTGATTATTTTACTATGTTTTCTTGTTTTATCACATTTTTCGTTGATTAGGGTTTTCCTTATTTTTTTTCTCTTTTCTTTTGCGTCACTAAAATTTCCCGCGAGTCGGCCGGATTTCCCGGCATTGAGCTCCCGTCTTGACGGTTTTTCCCGCCGTGGAAAAATTTCAGTGCCATTGGTGGAAGAATTGGCTTACAGTGATAAGGTCTTTCTGGCCAACACTGTTCTAAGGACTCAAAGCAATCAGCAGCTATTCCAAGTGCCGGTCGTCTGCGTAGGAGTACAGCGAACAATCTCCCTTTGGATATCTGAGAACGTAGATGGCACAAATTATTTCTATAGCCTGATAACCTCATCAGATATGAGTTCCAGAAAAAAGCAAAATTATTTATTAGCCTGAAATCTTCCTCAGATATTAGTTTCCAGCACGGCAAAAACTATTTCTATACCTGATAACTCCCCAGAATATTAGTTGCCGAAAGGCAAAATTAGTTCATGCGATAACCTTCCTCAGATTAGTTCAAAGAAAGGCAACATTATTTACTATAGCCTGAGAACCTCCCTCATATATTAGTTTACAGAAGGCCAAAATTATTTCTATAGCCTGGTAACCTTCCTCAGATATTAGTTTCCAGAAAGGCAAAACGATTTCTATAGCCTGAATAACCTCCCTCAGATATTAGTTTCCAGGAAGGCCAAAATTTTTCTATAGCCTGGTAATCGAGCAAATGAGTTTTGCGTCTATGATGCAATTTGATTTCTTTGTAATTGGTGTGAGTAATGGCTGTACAATGGATAAACTTTATGCTTACAAGAAAGCCGTGTCATTGCTTTCCCTTTCACATTAACAGAAGACTTTCTGAATTCATTCAATGAAAAAATTTACTTTCCAGTTACTGGAACAAGTGGGAAATTTTTAAAAAGAAAAAACCAAACTTTTAATTTTTTAAAGGTAAAACTTTGGGATTCTATACCATACTGTTTCATTTATGGTTCATGAATCTGTTAGAGAAAAGCGTATTCTTAAATTTAAGTTATTCCAGTTAATCTTTTATGTTATTAGCAATTGCTTGAATCACAATGTCCCACAGGCCACTGTGTGTGTATTTCTCTCCCATTTACAGAATAAAAAATGCAATTTTTTGCATGAACAACTGAAATGTACCACGTAGATTTGCGTCCAGACGATACAAAATATCAACTTTTCTTTAGGGACTTGGTTGTTTTAAATTTCACACTTGGAGCTTCCTTAACCTACAAAAGAATAACCCTTAATTGCTTGATTATTTGGTGGAAAATCAACCAAAGCCTGAAAAGTCTGTGAAACATATAGTAGTGCAAAAAAGTTTACTTTTGTATATATTTGTTAGCGTAGATAGCATCTTGCAAAAGTGTTTCAAAAATATTTCATAAGCATGATTACAACGAAGAATTGTCTATGTTGAATCACCGGCCTATTGATTTCATATTGTTCAGTACACACTGATGGAGCCAGAGTAAGTATGTGAATCATAGTGTGAAATGATGTGATCCAAAATTGGTAATTTGTAATTGTCTTGAACCAAGTGTATGCAGGGGGCATTTGTTGTACAAATGGTGGTCAGCTATTGTATGAGAGGATATGTGTTCTACCTTCATGTGTTTCAGTTGCTGTGTGTGGGGCAACTTGTTCAGGGTGTTAATTTTTGACAATGGGAAATCATTTTTTAATTTTTTTAAATTAAATATAATCAAAATTGGAAATATTTTCAGTGAAATAAAACAATCCTAAGAATGAGAATTAAAGATGAGAGGTTGTTTTTGCATATCATAGGTGCCATATTGGATGGGCAGTCCAATATATCGTAGTGGTACGTGTAGAGCTCTGGCATCCACTACTCAATGTAATTATACTGCCAATCCAATATGACATAATACTTGATAGGCAAACAAACAAAATCTTATCTTATATTCTAGTCAAAGGACATCGCCGGATAAGGACAGGAGGAGGCCCTCTATAATCATAATAGTTATATTTCACCATTAATTTTGAGTTGGTGTTTGACAACTACTTTATTCATGCACGCAAGGTGTTTTTTATCCCCAAAATACACTTGTATCAAGAAAAAAATGAGAAAAGTCTGAGAAACTTCAGGGGCATGCTCTCTGGAAAAAGCAAAGCTTAGAGCATGCCTCCATTTCAATATTGATTACTTATATGAAGAAACAGGAAGATGTTGCATAGCTGCCCTTTGTCATGGAGCTTGTAAGTGACGCCTATATATAAACCCTTTGTCCTTCATAAGCTACAAAGAGGCTACATGAGGCAGCCCTTTATAACAATACCCAAATACCTATGTAGCTTATGCTGCTAAGATTTGGATTATATAACCGTCTTCACACCAAGCAGACTCTGGAATACAACACAATGGCCCATGACCGCACTATTTATATCATGAGCAAGTTAACTACACAATGAGCTAATAAAATTACAATTCCCATGGCGCAGTTCAATATCTTTCATTCACCATTGAATTGAGCAAATACATCCCCTGTATTTTAGTATGATTTATGATGCCCAGGACGTGCATGGTCAGCTGTTGTTAACACGTGCTCATCCAGGGCTACTGAACAGAGCCCTTGGTAGATTAGCATGCCTTACCATATGGTGATATGGTATGGTTTGTATGGAAAAGTTTGTTGTTGTTTTTGGCAATTCCATTTAGTGTTTCGGCCCCCCAGAAAACAAAAATGCAAAAATGAGGTCTTTCCACCCCAAGACCAGAACGCCACTCACATATATGTTGCTAAATAATATAGCGCACATCCTTGCAACGCGGCATTGTGGTTCTTGGGGTGGAAAGGCTTCAAATATGGAAATTTTAATTGTCCATTGAAGCCTGTATTAAAATTTACATAAAACCGACTTTTGGGGAATTTGTGTAAAGTGAGATTTTTTGAAAACCAGCAAAAGGTAAACTTTGAGCATGTCGCTTATTATGCAAAACGTTTCAAGTATTCGTTCTCATGAAAACTATAGAGGGTGTCATTCATTCCTTATCCGGCGATGTCCTTTACTTCAACAGAGAGACAGGCTTAATGTGATATATCTTTCATCATTAGCATAGTCGTATGGTTATATCATCACGTTATAATCATGATCATGATCTTATCAAGTACTATCAATCATGGTGAAACCAATTTTGATCATCATGATCATATAATCATTGAATTGATATATGCTGAATCTCATCAAGCTACTTATCAATCATGGTGAAACCAATTTTGATCATCATGATACATATTATCATAATTGACCTCAAACTCTTTCGTATTTTATTGTTTTTGAAAGACTTATCAATCATGGTGAAACCAATTTTGATCATCATGATCAAATTATTCTTGAATTGACCCCTAAAACATCTTACTCGTATGTATTGTTTATGAAGTACTTAATCAATCATGGTGGTGTAACCAATTTTGATATCATGATCAATATTATTCAGTGAATTGACTAAAACTTTACTCGTGTTTATTGTGTTTGAGAGTACTTCATCAATCTGGTGTAAACCATTTTGATCATCATGATTCAATATAATCATTGAATTGAGTTAAAACTCTTACTCGTTGGTACTATTGTTTTTGATCCAGATGATGGTCAGACACCAGTGTCCTTCCCAGCCATACCACCGTGACACTCTTGCAAACAACTCCAATTACAAGCAACAACACCAGTTGGTAACAGCGACATCCTTGCCTTACCCCACCTTTTGGAAATCTCACCTGTTCCTGTGGAAAGTGCAAACAGGTCATCCTCAGTGCTGTAGCAACTCCTCACATTCAATGTATTATAAGCAACTACCCACAACACGCACAGGAGTGGTATCCACTGAGAAGAAAAAATCTATATCCATTCCCCACCCATAATTACCTCAGCGCTGTAGTGATTGCCCACCCTAGTATGAGTTCCCACCGGGCCCGTCATCTTCACGGTTCTAAACCAAAGAGTGCGATTTTATCAACAATCACCTTCTAGGATCCAGACAAGGAGCCTACCAGGACACAGGAGCGCACCCAGCGATACTTCCCCCTGTTATCGTGCTAAGACCCATGTAAATGCCAGTGCCCTACTGCCACAGGGGCTCGGTTAGATAAGTTAAATGAAATCATTCCACAACCCCCCACCCCAACCTGGATGCCATGTAGAAGGTCACAAGTGCAAAACCCCCTCTTTAAAACTCTGTGCCCTGCAAGGCAAAGAGAGTTACTTACCAGTTTCCAAATTTTTAGGCAAATAAAGTTACTTACAAGTTCCAAATTTACGTACGAGTCCCCATTTAAAAAAAGAAAAAACATTATCCCCCTGGATTGAAAAGCCAGAGGGGATGTGGAGGGGCGCATGTTTGTATGTATGTAGTGTGTGTGTGTGTTTACAGTTTTGGTTAGGTTTTTGGTTAGGTTTCGTTTTTTGTGTTTCTTCGAAAAGTTTTTTAAGTCCGATTTAAAACCAGACTTAGGGTTAAGGTGAAATAGGGGTTCCCTCATATGTGGATGTTGTCAAAGGTCAAGGACCAAGGTCAAAGAGTATCTGAGGTCTTGTTCCAGTTCAGGTTTGGGGGGTTTTTTGTTTTTTTCAAGTTCTCATTCGAAAAGTTTAAGTCTCAGTGACTTAAACCAGACTTGGGGTAAATTTGCAATAGGGGTTCCTTCATATGTGGATGGTGTCAAGGTCATGGACCAAGGTCAAATGTCCATTGATGTTTCATGTTCGAAAATGCCATCTGCCAGGGGATGTCGCAAGTTTACTTCAGTATTTTAAAATTATACATGAACCATGACCATATTTGAACTCGGCATGAAAAAATGCATTCAATGAGTCCAAACAAGGCCAGTCTTCAGCCAGGTTTGGGGGTCTTCATCTATGTACAAGTGCGGTTAGCCTACCAGAGTCAATTATGCTATAACACAGCTTGCTGCCCCACCTGCCGTATTTTGTCTTGTGTTGTCTTCAGTCCGGTACTAGTTCAAAACAACAAAAAAATAGGGGCATTTAGGTCAGTCTCATTCCCCCCAACTTTCCCATCATCCCCTCAATAAGCTTGAAGAAATTTTAAATGCATCAGAACCAATGGGTAAGTATAGTATGGGTGCCCAATCTGACGTGCAATTTCAATCGTCGCGAGCCTAATGAAGAAATCATTAATTTTGTATTTTAGCCCATAAACGGACAGAAATTACAGACCGGGGCCTATATGGGGCAATGTGATACCAACATTTACTACAACACCAAAAATGCAAGATCGATCAACTGAAATTTTGGGATAACTTTTTTCAAAGATATATAGTGAAATATAAACAAACAAAATGTGATAGAATCACAAAAACACCTTAATCCTTTCTAAACATGGTAGCTTTGACAAAATTTCCATTGCTTCAGCATTAAAAGGGCATTTTGTGATTCAGAATCTTCTGTTTTATTCATTGTCACTAGTTATCCTTAAGAAATGTTATTCCCAAAATTGGAATTGGATCCTGATCTTGCAGGTTTTGGGTTATGAGCAATTGCTTGTTTCCCACAGCCCATAGGCCAAATGTGCTGTAATTTAGGGTCCATTTTTTACGGAAACGGAAAATACAAAATTGTGAATTTCTTAACGATATGACCGAAATTGCACGTAAGATTAGAGTTCCATGTGGATTACTAAGGCTAGCCGGTCAGATATGATTTATAAAATCTCAACTTTGAGGTAAGGCGGGGGGGGGGACGAGGCTGTGGATCAAGAAATGGCCCCCTTACCATATTAGATCAAGGTTTTGCCCTTTGAGGGCAAAATGGTGTGGTGCATAATACAAAAACAGCCTTGAATCTGAAAAGATGAAAATTTGACTTTGAATGTCAGTCTTCTGGTCAAATTTGCTCTTCTGAGTCTTATTGAATTAGGCTCTTTACCAAGACCTTCTTCAGTAGGAGGGATTCATCCACCTCTTGATATGATTAAATTAACGCTTCATGAAAGTAAAGGATTGCAAAATTAGCAAACAATAGTTTAGCCATTTACGGCATGGTAACAGGAAAATCACTAAATTGGAATGTAAAAAATATCTCCTACATAGTTGAGGATTACAGACTGTCCCAAAAAAAACTATTACAATCAAAGATTAATTTTTTTGGCCCAAAAAAATTTAAGTTCATCTCAACTGGAACTTTACGGATTCTTTTTAGGCGCGTTCCAGCTTTAATGAGATTTTAGTTGGTGTAATTGGGTGTTGGTCTGGTTCAGGAGTTATGGCTAATATCTGAGGCAGTTGAAAAAACCTGTTGGGTCAGTTGTCGACTATCCTGATATCAACAAAGTGCCATTAAAAATTCCTCCTTCAAGACATTCTTATGAAAATTGAAATAAAAAATAGGAATAAAGTGTTGCTTATTGTGATATAACAGAATTTATAACTTTTAGAGTGTTATCTATCATATATCTATGACACCAGTCCGCCATAGGACGTGTGGCCTCCTCGAACAAATTTTAGACCATCTATCCTATCTTGCGCTTCCAATATGCCTTGTGAAAGGTGGTGCCCACAATGATGTCATCTTCCATCTCTTCCTGGTCTTCCCTGTCGTTTGTGCTGCGACAGTTTCCTAAAAATGCGATTTGGGTAGGCGGATGTTGGTTCATTCTGCACAAGGGACCAAACCATGTCAGCTGCGAGTCAGTGATGCGAGCTAGGAACCTTTTTGGTTGAAAGTGCGGAGGAGATTTTGACAGAAATTCTTCAGTCCGGGACTATCCTTCCAGTGATATAAGGGATTTTTGTAGCATCGCATCTCAATGCTTCCAAACTGCTTCATGTCATGCTTTTTGATGTGGTTCAGGTTCAGGATCCATACAGAAGCACGGGTTGAACTAGTGAATTAACCAGTCGGATATTTGGGGTGGAGAGTGAGATGTCTTATCACTCCAGACTTTCTGTAATTTCCCTAGTGTGCAATTACTAATAAATACATGTTAGCATTGGAAAATAATTCCAAACAGTCTTGTTGTCTCAGCCTACTCCAGGTTCGCAGAGGTTGAACAATAAAAAACACCTTGTGAAAGTAAACTGGACCGTTGAACACAACCATCCTTTTCTTTATTGCTCTTTGTTGAACACTGATTTTTCATCATATTCCTCCCCTGGAAACTTGGAGGCAGGGTGGGAATAGGGGTAGGTAAATGTCCCTCCACATTAGAGCGTTGTCCACACATTTGTCCCTATAAGTTGTGATGGTACTTAGTTTCAGCAGTCCAAATTCCAAAATTTCCATTGAATTTCCATGAGTATTGTCATCCTGAGAGTGAGTCCCCTATTTCCAACACCCCACAACATAATAATTTCTGGTGCTTTCACTGAAAAAAAATATATAGATTAGTTCAATGCATGATGATACAGTCACTCTGATCTGTACAATATTTTGTGTTGAAATGGTTTAATCCCACAAAGATGCTACACACCTTACGCTTTAGGTTTCTTAAACCTTCAGGTGAAACTTGTCCAAGTGGTATTTTATCCTTGTGTTCACTGACAATATACTCCGCTTAGAGTCCATCAATTGGATGGAAAAAAAGTGAGGATTTAGATTCGGATGCTGTCTAACAATAAAAGTCAAAATATATGGCAAAAATCACAGTTTATATTTTTGATAATTTTTAGTTTGATTGCTCTAGTGTTTATTGGGACAGTCTGTATATGCTGTAACTCCTGTGATTTGCCATATTTTTCCAGGGTTGGCACGATTTAAATCAGTTGCTTTAAATTTTTTCATTAAATTATTAAAAACCTGCATGGAATTCTTAAAATGACCATTCCCCATAACGACTATCGTGGGCTCCTGTAGAAGTACATAGATTAGCCAGTAGATTAATATTGAATATTTTATATGATTCAAATTAAAAATACAGTGAGTCAAAAAAAAGTTTACAACCTTTTTATGTCTGCAAATTTCTACAAAAAAATGGGCAGAAATATTACAATTTGAAGATATTTGGTAACTACAATATATGTTAGAACCGGTGAAAGGCTTTGCAAACACTTGAAATAAAAAAATGGCAGCCATGTAGAGAAAAATGTCAAAACCCAAATTTGCAACAGGTAGCTATGACCAATGGTTAACAGTAATCAATCACCATTGGGTGGTGAACTGTAGACCTTTTTATGTAACAAACTAATGACCATCTTGAGTTTGTGTGGAGGTTTACATTGAAAATGAATGAAAGAATATCTCCATAGCCCCCTTGTGATGGAAACTGAACTTGAAATGTCATTTAATAATAATTAAGTTGATTCCATTGGGGGAATGTTTTAAATGAAAAAAGACTTGATGTTTTCTTGTCAATACTGATCAAGACTCTTCTTGTACATTTTCCAAGTTTTGGCATGGTATGGGAACAAGGTCATAAAGAAGAAATATGCAGCCATTTTAGGCCTCATAAAAAATATTGTTGATTCACGTCCCCGCCCGCATGAGATTTAGGTGCCGCCGCCCGCACAATATTTTTTTTTTTTTTGATAAAACACTCGACGGAAATCGCAGTTTTCTTGTGTGTTTCAGCAGAAAGATGCTTTTCCTTTTTCAAGACTTTTCTTGTTTGTCGCTTCGTACAGAAATCGTAGAATTTTATCACATTCGGTTGCAGTCATAGTGCAATCTAGTCATCATACACCAAGCATAGAAGGAGTCTAGCACAGGCAGTCTCTGACCAGACTACTTACAGACCGCAACTACGTACGCAAAGATACCATGCTGGATTGATTAAATCATGGTATGAGGACTATTAAAAGTTTCTCTGGATTTTCATGTATGCATGTGGCCTGGGTTTACAAACGTACTTGTCGAGCAACTTTTATTTATCGTCATTGTGGAACCGCCTGATGTTTTTAAATACCTAAATAGTTTGTTTTATTGTGTATTTAAAATAGAGTGAATTCGACGGTGAGATGTTTCTGGAAAAAATTTGTATACAAGTTTGTTGCAACATATTTTGATTGTGACAGACAGGATGCAGAATTCGGCACCTTCTTCAAAACTCAGAAGATACTACTTATTTTTAACTCAATTTCAAGAGTATTTTAAATCAATCTATATATACATGGAGCTTGTGTGATTTTAATAAGAGGATGTAGTAGTATGAAATTCATGGCTGGCATGCCCTTGGGCCTGGCACGGGATGATTGGGGACAGTGGAAGTCATTATTTTCATAATGATTTTTAGAAAGCAGGGGGGGGTGCATGCCAGCATGGGCAAAAATTACTGGTGAATGGTGTTGCATTTTTTTTTGATCTAGCTCTAAGCATCCATAAAAACTGCCACGCCAAACATTTAGTTCGATGCCCTTTTGGAGTGGTGTGGTGATATCAATCAACTCAATCAAATTATTAAAATTATTAGTATGTGGCAAAGCGATGAATTGCATCCGTTCGTCGGTCTCAAAAAAAAAAAAAAAAAGTCCCAAGTCCCAAAAATTCCCAAAAGGGGGAAAATTAAAAAACAAATTTTTTATGGGGCCTTATGATAAGAGAAACTTGAAATAATTGGGAGATGCCTTATTTCTTACCTTGTGGAATAATAAAGGCAAGTCCCATGACGTGGTGCGTTGTTTAATGTGTGTATCAATCGTGGATATAATTCATGACTGCCAAAGGTGCCATAGACTTACGTGTGTGCAACTAGTGTTTTTGACTTTTTTCTCTAGATGGCGGCCATTTTGTAATTTCAGCTTTGTTTTCAACGCCGTTTTCACCAGGTTGTCCAATCAAGAAGTGTAGTTAATAAATACCCTCAAACTATTTTGATATGTCTACACCACGTTTGGAAATTTGAAAACGAAGAAGTGCCAAACCTTTTTTTGGACCACTCTGTAGATTACAAAAAATAGTATGTGATAATACATCAGGAACTTAGCGCACACGATTTAGTAAGATGACTATAGGATAATAACAAAAGGACCTTGGAAGGAAATTTCATGTCATGATTTTTTTTTTTTATTTTAAAAATCTGATTTAAATTTTTTAAAAATCCAAAATTTACAAAAAAAAATTAAAAAAATCACCCAACACCTTTATTTAAACCGGGTTACCGCGTGTTGTAGTATTTCAAGATATAAACATGGATTCGAGATCAGCTTTCAAAGTAAATCCAGAGGGGTGAAAGGACAAACTAACTATTCTGTCACAAAATGGAGCAAGTGAGTTGACAATGGTCTTTCCTGCATGCTTGTATTACGTCCATTATAAAATTAACAAGAATAGTCTTTTTAAACGACACCATCGCTTAGTGAGGACGAGGAGTTAGTACTTAATAGTTAGTGTAATACTTGAGATCAAATCCGGAAACCCTCTCTATTAGAGAGATTATATAACCACAGTATATATGTCGATGGAATCAACCATACTCATGCATAAACCTTTAATTTTGAAATACACCCAAAAATCCCTATTTTGCAGTCCCTGTCACCGAATGACCCCTGGGTGGAAACGCCAGCTTTACACCCGTATCCATTTAATAGGTGAGTGCCCCCCCCCGGCAACATTCACACTGTACTGTGGCCAATTTGCCCAATTTTCCCAGAAATAAGCTTGTCCCCTGTTCATCATTCATTCACAAAAATCTTCATGAAAATGATTTATTACCTTTTTTTTTAAATTTATACAATCTCCTGGGTTATTTCTTGGTAAAAGAGAAGTGAAAACAAACATTTCAGTCAACTACAGTTGTCCAGGATTTCCTTGTTATAGTGTCCGCAAAGTGAACATGGTGGGTAGTTATCCATCAAATAGGTCCTAAATATTTTAACCACAGCCCATTGCACCGATATTACAAAATCCAACGTACAGGAAAAATGTTTTAAAAACAACCTGTGTGATCTGGGGTGTACCACATAATGGTACTTCTCAAGACCATGGGTCAGATAATCCATTACATGTCAAGGAACTGAGAAGTTTATCCCACTGTGATGGGTACGGCTGTCATCCAATCAAAGTTTTGTTTCTAGCTGCTTAGGAAATGAAAATGAATTTCCTAGTAGATATTACCATGTCCTTAATTCTTAAATAGTGGAAACCCAGAGCGACTTTTTGTACTGCAACACGAGCCAACCACCCAGCTCTGTGCATGACTGTGATATTATGCCAATCATTTGCTGCTGCCACATATGCTTGGGTAACTTGCAATTTTGTGCTTTTATCCACTCGATTTTATACCATCTACGATGGAAAAATAGAAAGCTGTATTAGTATGCTGAAATATACAAGAGATTGGAACATACTAATATGCCCACACTGAGACTATTCCAGATAACAAAGGGACAGGCAATATTTGGGGGAATTAGCAAAAAAATTATAAGAAGAGGTATAACAATGCCATTGTACTAAATCCTAAAATTAGAACCTAAACTGGGGATGAATTTGAAATATCAGCACAGCATGGTTTTAGAAATGTGGTCAAAAACAGAAGCGTAACAGATGGAGGGGTATAGGCTACACATTTGCCTTCAGTCTTGGTCCGAGTGTAAAATTTAGCTCCGCTACTGGGAAAGTGGGAAAGGAAAAGAAGAAAGAATGGGCTGGGAAAGAGTAGAAAAGAGTGATCAGGAAAAGTTATCAAGTGGAAAAAATATGGCTCTTTTTGGA